>MU228094.1:307727-318973 GCA_018584345.1 Thuja plicata
TATATATATATATATATATACTTTATTTATCCAAAAGAAGTGCAGTAGCAATAGCAGAAGTAAGAGTATGGATATGCGAATATGAAGTGACAGATTGATTAGAAGGCTACAACAGTATAAAGGAACAACATAGACTCATCTATCACATTCAGGTGATCAGTATTATTTCAAAGGATCTTATTCAGCAAATCAGAGTTGCATAGAAGATCATTCACTGGTTCATCCTAATAGGTGTATCAACAAAATCCTTTAACACGGTGGACTTAACAGTCCTTATAAAAAATCCTAACATAGTGCATACTTTATTGTATTGTATAAATCCTTTCACAAGGTGGACCTAACAGTCCTTATTGCTCCTAATAGGGGAGACCATCAGAAGTGGTCAATTGTAAGCCTTAACCGACCAAATTTATTATTGCAGTACTAAATCTTGTGGGTACCATCCCCACCCCAGTTTTATTTTCTATTTGGAAGGTTTTTGGGTAACCAAATATTGTGTCAAGTGTTATGGATGTTTATTGCTTTTCTGTTCCATGCATGCAATTAGATTAGACAATCTAATAAAGGATAAAAGTGAATAAGTTTTATTGGTTCCTGATTCACCCCCCCTCTCAGTCACCTAGCCTCAATATATTTCCAACACCCCCTTCACTTGGTTGCATACAAATGATCCAAGGAATTGGAGGTAAAGAGAAAAATATATGATCATGATAAAACATGCGAGTGTAGCAAACAAATATCATTATATAGAATATGCATAAAAACAAATGCAATATGTGATCATGGAGCCATATATAATGAAAGAGAGCAAGGTGCCACCGATGAAAGCATGTAACAAGATAATCATATGTATTGATGGTAGATAAGAAACATGTAAACATAAGTAAGTATGATAAAGATCATAATTTAGAAGGTTAATATATAAACATGTTAATGATTGCAATGTGGAAGACGTGTAATCATACGATAAATGTGTAAGAATAAACATGATATCGTAAGACATGAGCATGATAACCATTGGAAATCATGTAAATATTAC
The DNA here is from genome assembly GCA_018584345.1 of Thuja plicata. Taxonomy (NCBI): domain Eukaryota; kingdom Viridiplantae; phylum Streptophyta; class Pinopsida; order Cupressales; family Cupressaceae; genus Thuja; species Thuja plicata. The sequence goes on from MU228094.1 coordinate 308,767, forward strand.
ATTAATATAATGTGTAAGCAACATAAGTTGTAAACATAAGAATCATACGAGTGTGTGATATGATAAATGTGTTACAGTGATATCATAAGCATGTATAAGCATTTGAAATATTTAAAAAGATGGCCATAATAAGTAACGTAAAAATTAATAAAACTCAATATTTTAATATTCTATTAGATAAGTGTACTCCGATTACAAAGAGGTTCATCTCCTTGTATAGATATTGAAGAATGAAACAATGCAAAAGGATAAACATGGCATGTGATGCAAGAGCATCCCGGTGAATTGGCGATCGGCATCAACCAAAAAAAATATTTTTCATTTAGTTTTTTTCAATTTTTGTTGGGCGCCTCTTTGTTCTATAACTAATAAGCAAATGTTGTAGTTGTGACTTTCCTGGACATGTCTGCGAAATGTGGAAGCAAAGACAAAAATCGTGAACTTTTGACAGCATGCCTCGAGATGCTATCATCTTGTAATGGAGTTTTGTAAATTTTTTTGGATATCTTTCTGAAAATTGCTTGACAGAATGCCTCGGAGATATCGTCTCATGGTTTGCAAAGATTGGAGGTTGTACACAATGTCTTTGTGAAGGCTTTAATTAGCCAAATGCAATTGGCTGCTACAAGCCAATGCAAGCAACTAACATAGGGACAAGGCTTTAGAAATTTCTGAATATAAATTTGCTAATGTCATACATATTAAATGCTTACACCAATAAGTATGGGGTTTGAACATCCATTGAAGCAGAAGCTTTGGAATGGGGTTTGAACATCCATTTGAGCAGATTCAAAATATTATTTCCTTTGGTTTGCAACTACATTGGTAGATATGCATGCTAAATGTGGAGTCATAAGAAATGTCTCAAAGAGATGTCATCGCAGGGGTTAAAACAAGGCAATACAACTGTTTGACAGAATTCTAAAAAGAAATATGGGTGCGTGGTATGGCAGATTATAGATATGCACAAAATGGATTTATGCAAAGGGCTTTGACACTTAATGAATTGAGGGGAGAATAGGCAGCTTGGTCATGGCTGCGTAAGGCAAAAAGATATGCACAGATAGAGGCATGGTCTGCAGTCACAGAGAGAGTTGAATTACAGAGGATTCGTTGGGAAGAATGCAGATGGTAAAGTATATGGAGCAGAGAGTGAGGTCTACGAGGAGACATGTTTTTGTAGATGTAGATTGATGAAAAATTGATTATATTTTATATATCAATCTTGTGTTAACTATAATTAGAGAGCCTCTGTTTTAGTTTTGTGTATGTTTGAGTTATGAAGTTGCAAGTTTGGATGGAGTTTGTTCTGGTTTGCATTAGCATGACTCACCCAGTACTAAAAACTATGAATGAAAAAAAAAACACTTGCTATTAAGGTGACTTTATTACAATTGTAAATCTTATTTTTAAATATTATTCTAATAATAAAGCATGCCATGTAGATAGCATAATAGTGAGATATTATAATCATGAAACATAAGATGCATAAGAACACAAAACATAAAAACATAAAACATTATATAACATAGGTGCTAAATGAGAAATATATGGTAGTCGAGGGACTACATAAGGAACATAGGAAAGTATATGAGCTAAACACGGGGAAGACAAAATGGATGTCTTAAGATGGGTAAACAAAATATTTAGTAGATCTTTTACTCCCAGCTGTTGTTTTTTGCTGTCTGTTCGCTTTTTCTAGTGCTATTTCCTGCTTATCTTTAGCACCTTTTGTACAAGGTTACTGTTCCCTTCAAAAACTGTTTTAACCTCAATCGAAAAAAAATTATTTAGTAGAATATAAGTGGCCAAATGAACGCAAGAGATGCACAACAAAGATGACATAAAAAGGAAGTAGAAAAGCATGCAAGGATCATAATATTTACTAAGATAAATGCTGAAGTACAAATCATGCAAACCATAAGGAGTGACATGAAAAACATGCCACATGTTTGAAGCCATTTGTGTTAAAATACACGACACCATTGAAGATGTCTTTGCATAATTTGCATATTAACTAGGAACATAGAACAACATGACGTAAAGATAATGATGGAAAACATGAATGCAGAATGTGGTAAGTAGTTATAGAGATAGGTAAGATTATCCAACCAATGATGTCATCTCCATTTAGTGTGTCTATAACATGATTTGTAAATGTATTATTGAGATCAATGCCCCTCCATAGGACTATCCATGTCATTGCTAAGTGTGCCACCATTGACAAATTTGTGATGAAGAGGTGTCAAATGTGGTGTGTGCATTGAAAGAACATGGTTAAATGTTGTACTATATGCTTTCTATTTGGTTGTTTGTATCATTAAATGTGGTATGCGATGATCCATATATTCACTAGTAAAATAATTTTGATCATGCAAGCTTAGACCTATCCATTGGCCTAACTAGAGGTAAAGTAATAAAATAGAGCTCTAAAATTTGTTCCAATGCAATATATAGAGGCTCCTCTAATTACATGAATTCTCTAAACTTCTTTAGTTTGATATGTGCACAAATAACACCATTAAGTAAAATTTTATTGCCTTTACTTTCCACATGTAACAATGATATTAATGCATGGTTGTGAGGGGAAGTGCTGTAAATACAACAATATAAAAGAGGATCTTTTAATAAATCCATACACTTACACATAAATATATGAGAATGAATGAGAGGCTTGCAAAATATTTGTCATTTAAAGAGTGGAAGTGAATCATTAATAAACATACATTGAAGCTCCCCACTAATAAATGTAAAAATCAAATTGGTAGTCAAAGATTGAATCTCATAGTATATTATCTGATTGGCTCACGTTCTTTCTTGCATTGTTGGACTTGGGTAATAGATGTCTTACGCTCAATATTGTAATGAAAATATTATTCTCATGTCCCCTTTTTCCATAATTTATGTTGTGGTCCAAAATTATTGTTTCCTATCACTAAAGTTCCCTTGGAACCAAATTGTGTGTAAGTTCTTCCCCTTCATCCCCCATGCATTTTCTCAAGATCCCCAAAACCTCTAAGCATAGAGGTAAGCCCAATTTTCTAAGTCAATGTAAGCTAATAAAGTTTCAAAGTTTCCCTTCATTGCCTAATTTTCCTTTGAAGCCCACTTTATTCTATTCTCCCATTGAGCATTCAAACTTCCCCATTCAAACATACTTCATGACCATCCATCAACTTCATTCTCTTCTCTTGTTTGGCCATCATAATTGTTCATCCTGTCACACCACTTTGACCACTCTTGTAAATTAGCTCCATTAATATCACCTAACACTTGACACATCAATGTGTCATAATGATTATTCTCAACATGTGGTGCCAATTGTGGTACCATAATACCAACAACATTATATACTTAGGGGTGTGGCTCTACATCCACACCTAACTATGCAAACAAAGAAGACAACTTCAACTACTATTAATAGGGTATGAAGGCTTCAGACCTTAGGGATCCTTTCCATTATGTTGAGGGTAGTTATAGTTGACAAGGGACATTTTTCCATGTCATTCAAACACTTTTTCATACATGCAAGGACCATACCAAGCATGATTTGTAGGAAAAAATGCTTGATAGATATGAGCAACCACTTTGTGTACTAGTCTTAAAATGGAGGACATTGTTACATTGTTGTAGGTTTTGATGCCCTTTCTAGGTCTATAATGAATCAAAAGGAATGAAAAGGGGGGACACGATGAAAATCCCCAAACAAAGTTTAGTAAAATTTTTAGTGAGCACTTGTTTTGTGTCTATATATGAGGACAAAAGCACAATCTTGTGGAGATACAATGAGTGCATGTGTATTTAGATTATATTGGATTTCCTATAGACTTGCCAATCTAATAATGGGAAACCCAGGTGATCTGGATAACTAACAAGTTCAACCAAGGACAAGGTTTGAACTTTTGCAATTTTGGCTTTGCAAAACCAAGGTTGGTAAACCTATACCTAAAACTTATCCTCCAAGTCCAGGCTTTTTATAGAAGATAACAACCAATGAAAACTTTGGGATCTCTCTAAAGATGGCAAGATGTTCTTGAGAATGATCAAACTGTTAAATGAAGGCTGAAAACCCCAAAATGCTTCGTGACATAAATAAAATAAAATTAGTCTTGCTTGCAGATTTCAAATATATCATACATAATAATTGAACTGCAAAGCCTTTTAAGAATTACTTCTTTTTGGATTAACCTTCAGACCAATCCCTTATCCAATGTTGGGCAGATAGAGTCAAACTTCATTCAAATATTTATGTACAGCTCTGAAAGACAGTGCCACACACCATCCACTACCATGTACGAGAAGGATAATTCCACAACATATATTTTAGTCAAATTGAATTTTATTTCTCGGGGAAAGCCAATTTGACAAAGTTACATAGACAACACTTCATTTGTAATCTTTGATGATCAAAAACATATACTGAAAATAAACATTCCACTAAGTATCTAATGATAGTAATTGATTTTGAAATTCATAATCACAGAGGACTAATTTGAATAAAAGAAAATGAACTCACAATCTCCAACTTGGACAGAAAATAGGTTTATTTGTATTAATATCACAAAAGAGGTACAATTGGTGCATGCTTCAGTTGCAATATTAAGCCTATCATTAAATAGTAATAACTAGGTATATTATTTTATCTATATAGCCCTTTATCATCGGTTTGGTATCCCATTTTATACAAAAATGAAGGGATGCAACAAGCTTCAAACTGACGTGACTCTTCTTAACTAAAATGTAATTGCATCTGAAAACACTTAATTACAATGAAACAAAACAAATGAAAACTAAGCAGCAAGAAGAACTAATCCAAAAGAACAATTTCATCCTCGATGTCTTTATCTGGAATTGCCGATTCTGCTTCTAGAATTTTCAATTAGTCATCAATCCACTTAGCAATCTGTGAGTGGGAAGGCCATTTAAACTGTGGAACTTCAAAAACATTAATAAGGAGATCCCGCCACTTCCTGCCTGTGCAAACATGGACTTCAATTTGAAACTTGGCAAATGTATTCTCCAAGGAAATAAGCCTATCAAGAAACACATTAAAATCATCAATCTTAAGATCATTTTTCTCCTTCAAATGAGACATAATCTTTTGTGGTAACTCTTCATATTCTCTCCTCCATTCTTCAAGATACTTTGTTTTTCATGCTCCATCAACAATTCCAGGAGTAGACCAATGATTAGAAGATATGAAAGTATACAACTTTTCCTCAATTTTTCCCTCTTCTTGTTCCATGTAACTCATATTATTAGAATTTATTTCCAGCATTTGTGCAGTAGCTTTTATTTGTGGAGGTGCATCTAGATCTCTTCGTGTGATTTCATACAACTTATTTAATTTAAATTGAGATGGTTTCCACTTTTTGATCAATTCTGTAAACAAAGGTGTGTTTTTCTTGAAGGTATTCACCATATGTGTGAGGCTATTATAGCCCATGTGCACTACATCACACCTATTCAAAATACCCTTTATTCAGGAGGACAATATTTCTTCTAAATTAATATAGACACATTCTTTATGAAGATCCCTGGGCTCCTCAAAGTCCCTCTTTGTTTGTAGTGGATCTACTGATACTTGGGAAACAACTCTATGCATCACCATGGCTTTCCTAGCACCTAGAGACTTCAATTTGAGGATTTCCTTTTCCATAGATGACATTTTAAGATATAATTCATTAATCACTTTATTTATCTCCATTTCCTTTGTCTGTGATTCTTCAAGTTTATCCTGCAAGTGCTTCACCTGAGCTCTATTGAACATGGCCTTTTGCATTAACTCTGAGGCCAAGACCAATGGATTAGTATTGTCAATGGTTTGAAGAATAGCAATTCCCTCTAAATCTTTTGCTATATCAACTATCTTGGGCGTTCTATTTCCTTTGAAAATGACCCATGTGGCCAAGGTCTCTATTTTGGGATCAAACCCAGATCCTTCAATCTTTTCCAAGGTATCAAATTCAGACAAAAATGTTGGATCATCTTGTTTTCTTACCTTATCTAATAAGAACAATTCCTTCAATGCGAGTTGACGCACAATCAACATACTACTATTTTTTACAATTTCTCTGGCTTCTTGCACAATACATGTAATTTCATCCAAATGAAGCTCGTTAATCATCTGCTTAACAATTGCTTCATGTAGGGGCTCCTCAACTCTCATGAGTCTTGATTTCCGCTTTTCTTCAAAATGCTTCATTTTATATTGTATCCAAAAATCATTAAACTCTTGCATTTTGGTGAAGTCATCGCCTTGAAGGAATGCGAGAGAAATAGCTTCTCTTTCATTAGTTGTATCAATTGGAGCATCATCCTCAAGATTTTGTACTCTGTAACCATGGACTTCATCTTGGAATGTAAGGGGTGGAGATGCTGGCCCTATCTCCCCTTCTTCTCTTAATCCCCTTAGGATATGTGCCTCTTCCGTTGAATCACATTCATTATCTGAATCATTATAAGAAACCAATGGAATAACATTTTCTTTATGTGGTGTTGGAGGAGGCGAATCAGAATCAAAATCTTGTATTATTATCTTTCTCCTTTTCTTAGGAAGGGAAACTATTTTCTCAGCTTCCTTAGGTTTCACCTGTTCCTAACTCTCGCCATATAACGTTTCAAAGTTTTCAATACATTTCTCAACCCTTCAAAACTTCATTCTTCTCTTCATCATAAAACCTAGGAATGCCTTCCTTTATTCCGTCCTCTTCTATTTTCAGAAAAAATCCCTACCTTTTGACTCTCTAAATAACTGATGAGAGTTCATCACAATTTCTAATTATATCTTCATCAATGTTGAATTGATGCTTAAATTTGGCAACCATAGACTGGATATGTCCTTCTGGGTCATAATCTCTCACTTTTTCGTTATCCAATCTATAATTATTTTTAATGTACTCATGTAGTTCATTGAGCATACTGTAACCAATAATGATCCCAACAAATTTCACAACATGGGGCATATATGTCCCTTTCCTCTTTGGAGCAATGATCTCTCTATCTAACCCCATAAATCGCCTATCCAAAATTTACCCACGAAACAGAGAAAATGACCTTTATCAATTGTTTTCAAGGAAAATGCTCATTTTACCATTTTAATATGCCCATGCGTTTTGAATTTTAGATAATCTTTAAATCTCAAGATGCAAAATTTTTTAGAGTGACCCATCAGTGGCTCTTTCTGGGGACATATGCTCCTTGTGAGTATAGTGAGATTTTAGACATCTCTAGAGAAGCAAACCATAAGAATATTACCTCCTATAAATCCTTATCTAAATTCAATTTGGTGCCCCTAGCCCCCCCTAATACTAAACATTATTCTTTTCCTCTGTCAAATTTTTTATTTTCATCACATTTCAGTGGAAACAATTTGATAATGATACTGAGACCTATTTGATAGAATATGATGACACCTTCCTCTGTCCAACCATATTGGTTGCTACCATGTCTTTTGATGACCTACAAGCCATACCCATACCCCTTGCAATGTCTTGTATCACTATACAATGCACAACTATATGTAATATGACATATTTTGTTATCAAATTCTCAGTTGTACACATATGTACTTACCTTTGACTTAGAGACATATCCAAACTGAGCCCCATAATCATTAATCTTACCACAAAAATTACTATTATAAGAAATAAAACCTGTGAGTGCCTGAAAATTAGTGAATTCATTAGTCTGATCATGACAATCTTGCAAAAGCACGTTCTCTTCTATGAGATTAGATTTTTCCCCAAGATCATCTTTCTCCTTACATATGTCTATAATTTTCATATCAATGTTTCTTCCTGAAGTTTCCATGGTGTTAAAATCACTTATTTCTTTGGCTACATCCTCAAATGATGATATCACATTCACCACATTGTATTGTTCAACTTCAGAATTCATTACACCACCCATACTATTTGAAAATGCTTGACCCTCCTCATATAGTGGTTTTGAAAAAAAGTTGAAATTGTTCTCAGATGTACTCTCTTCGGTATGCTGATCATAATATATACTTTCACTAGATGTATTATCCATAGGATCAACATTAATGCTATCTTCTAGAGTTTCCTCTTGTTCATATACTAGATGTAATTCTTTACTATTTTTTTCACCTGATACCACTTGAATATGTGTTGCATCATTGACAAATTTATTATGACAAATTCAGGATTTTTTTTGACCATCCTTCTAAATATATTTTCATATTCTGTATCTAACAAGTCTAAAATTTCTTTTGTACTGAGGAGGGTTTCTTCTGTTGGAGATTTGATTCTGAGCAGTTGATTGATTATATGTTTGTCATTGATGACAACATATAATACACAGTAGTAATTCTGTATGCACTTATCCAAATGATGATATGAAGACTTGCGTGGATAGATACATGTTGTTGACATGTTTATTATGTTATGTTCATACACGCAGACCCAGATATGATGTTTCAGTAAAGTTATGTAATTCTGTTATTAGCAGTTACAGTTCTTGAAGTGTAACGGTTTAGGGCCAACATATATCACATGTTTCTTGAGTTGCGCCTATCTTCTGTATATGCATGTGTGTATTCATGTTTAGTTATGAGCTGATGATATTAATCCAAAGGCACCAAACATGTTTCAAGAAGATTACAAAGTCAGAGTTAAATTGGTGAGGCCGACTTAGTGAAGCATCGCATCTATTTGGTTTATACTTGCGCAGTTTTAATTATGCTTGCGTGCTTAGTAGAGCCAACAAGAATGTAATGAAGAGTTGTCTTATAGGTCCCATGATCTCATACTATGAGGAAGATACTTATAACAAGTCAAAGGTGACACGCTAAGTGTGAATGATAAAAAATTATAAGAAAGATGTATAGAGCAGATTATCAGAGTTGGTTCATTCATCAAAAGTCTATGTGAAGAAGAAGTGAAAGATTGCAATACACTGGAACTGATCAAGACAACAGTTCTACTCTACAGTTCATCATCAGATATAGTGCATATCTTTTATTCAGAAGGTTGTAGCCTTCACCATCAAGCAGTGAGCTTTTGGACATTGAGTCCATCACCCCTAACAGGGTTATTTGTAAAAGACTCCTAACAGGGTCCGACCCTTAACCAGGTCACTATACTTATTGCATTGTATTGTACAACTCCTAACAGTGTTGAAATATCTTGTAACATGGATTAGTACAAACAAGTATAGTTTATTGTGGGTGCTAATTTCCACCGGGGTTTTTACCATTTGGTTTCCCCGTAATCAAATTGTGTGTTGAGTACTGTGTTATCTGATTAAGCATTTACTTGGTTGTATTCTAAAGTTAAAGAAGTAAAAAGAATTGAAGTTACAGATAACTGATTCACCCCCCCGCTCTCAGTTATCCTCTGGGACTATTCTAACAATTGGTATCAGAGCCAAGTGCCTTGGAGAAGAAGCCTAACAGCTTAAGGTAGATCAGATATCTTACTTTAGAAAAGAAAGCCCTAAGTTCGATGGAGAAAATTATTTGGATTGGAAAAACAAAATGATAACACATTTACAGTGTATTGGCTTTGAGATCTTTGAAATTTCCACACAAGAGGTTGTAATTCCATCTCTAAAAGACCTTGCAAAGGATGATGCTACTAACATTCAAAAGGATATATTTACACATAATGCAATTGCCAAAGAAGCCCTAATCAGTGCCTTATCTGACAGTGAATTTTCTGAAATCAAGAAAATTGATAGAGCATATACCATATGGAAGTATTTAGAAGACATGTTTGAAGGAGATGTTCAATCAAAGATTGCACGCAGGAAGACATGGAAGAAGAAATACAATAGTCTTGAGATGTTACTTGAAGAGAACATTAGAGCTTACAATCAAAGGATAAATGAAGCAGTATTCGGAATCAGGAAAAATGGTGGTGAAATATTAGAAGAAGATATAATGGACAAGTTTCTAACTACTTTGACATCAGACTATGAAAACAAGATCAGTATTCTAGAGGAAACTATGCAATTCTCACAAAAATTCAAGAGAGAGACTCTAATCAGCAAAATCTCTACATTTGAGATATCAAGATTGAAGACTGAACCTAAAAGTGAAACACCTTTCAAAGCCTCAGTCCATGGTAAGAAATCCTTACACATTCCCAGTCATAGTGAGAAAGAAGAAGTTGATGAAGAACTTGAAGAAATCATTGCTATGATTGCTAGAAGAGAAAAGAAAGGAAAAGGAAAATATGAAGGA
>MU228094.1:368629-396112 GCA_018584345.1 Thuja plicata
CTATTCTAGCATGAAGGATTTAATTCAAATTTAAGCTAAAAAGATGAAAAAGCATGTAATCTAGCTTTAAAAGATGAAACTAAAACAATGAACTAGCATGAGATAATAAGTGAAATGCAAATCTAGGGTGAATCCAACAACATAACAATGTGATTTTGATCTAAATGTGAAGGCTTCTTTTCTCTCAAAACAGGCTTCTATTTATAGAAGAATGGGAGAGAGAGAGGGGGGACAAGGTTCATTTATGAATTAGAAGACTCATAAATGAAGATGTAAGAGCCATTAATGCCCAAGCCATTAATAAGGCATGAGAGAGACATAGGCTTAAGGTATCTTCATTAATAAGTCATTAATGAAAGCCTTAAAGAGGCAAGGGAGGATGTAAGAGAGTGGCTTGAGAAAATGGACTTTAAGAAAGTCTAGCTTGAGAAAGTGGACTTTCTCAAGTGGGTTGAGTTGCTAAGCATTCCTTAATGGAATGTGACAACATTAGGAGGTGGGTTAGAGTATAATTTAGGATTAGGATTAGATTAGCATGGGTGAATGGGTTGAGAAGGGTTAGAACCCAGGGTAGAAGTGGTTGAGATAGGTTAGGTTGGGGTTTGAGGAAATATTAATAAATGAAATAAACTTATTTAATTCATTTAAAAACATAGGAATTAATTATTTAAATAATTTAATTGCTTTTTAATAATTAGGGGACTATAGCCATTTTATATAAATTAAATAGACTAGGGGAATGGGTTATTTGCAAGTGAGTATTTGATTTAGGGATTTATTTAATTCCTTTATAATTAAATACTATAGCCATATTTAATTTTGGTTTGATTTGATTGGTCAAAATTGATTTGAATTATATGACTATAATACTTAATATAATTTAGTGATTAAAATCACCTAGGATATTAAATTGATTCAAAGAATTATGCCAAGCAGTAACAGGGTCGTTTGGACATAATCGAGGGTATGATCACACTTAGGGAAAATAGGGTCCATAGTGGTAACAGACCAAATTCAGGTGGTTACATTTGCCCCTCTTTGAATTGATGTGCGAGTAACGCATTGATTCAAAGAAAGTTTTCGATTTTGACTTCAGAAAGATTGAGAATCCCGTTCTTGGTTGTCGAATGAAATGTTGATGAGATCAGTTTCGCACTTGTTTGAACTAAACTGATATAATTGATTTTGAACTTGGTTGTCGTCCAAAGATCAACAAAAGATTTTTAAAAATACCAATTTTGAACTTATTTGTCGTCCAAAAATTGATAATACTGAGTCTGAACTTGGTTTTTGTCTAAAATCCAGTATGAAGCTGCTAGGAGCTTAATAAAAATTTTCTAATAATGAGGAAACACAAGATATCCAGCTCATTATAACCAAAGCTTTCTATCCAACAGTTCTGACTTAGTCAAGGAACTGTTATGCCCCTAGTTTGTTTGATAATGAAGTAATTTTTAATGCAGTTTCAAGCAAAAATTTAATTGATGATAGTGTGATTATGCCCCCTCGGGAACAAAATCAAAGGAAAAGAAATAAAAATCCCTCAGTTGAATAGATCATAACACTTGCAGGAAGCGATAAGGCTAGAAAGAGTGGAGTAGAAGAAGGTGTGTTTAAAAAATAAACACATGATTATCAAGTTAATGATGCGAAAATATGAGTTATAATGATGTTTAGATCAAGATGTATGATGAAATGTGCAGTATGTACCAATGTGGTGTACAAATGAAGCAAATTCACAATTTTTTTGAAATGGTTGCAAAATGACACTGTGCTGCTGAAAACGTCATAGGCACCTTCGATTTGGTTCCCGATTGAGGAAAAAGAGAACACAAATGATCTTGTAGTTGTCTGGGAGGAGGTTTGGAAACCCTAAATGTCCCAAAAGACCCATATAAGCCTCCAAATTGACCATTTCACTATTCATTTTCACATTTAGCTATAGTAAATTAGAGAGCTCTGTAAAGAAAATGGTGGTCCCCATGAGGAAACATCGATTCGAGCTAAGCCGACAACACCAGCGACCAGCCGACTACCCACCGCCAGTAAGTACCCGATAAACTACCTTGTGAAATTGGAAATTTTGAATTTGATGCTTTTTAGAGCCCTTAGAAGGTAGGATTGCATCCAAGATTCCGAATCGCATCCTACAAAATGTGCATCGCATCCAATTTTTCCCTGATCGTATCCAATTTTTCCTAGATTTTGCGTCGCATCTGGGTTTTCCCAGATCACATCTAGTCTTGTAGATTTAGTCTTGTTTTATGAAGAAACCCATCAGGGGGTCGCATCCTGTATTTTGGGGATCGTACCCCGCATTTAGGATCGCATCTTGTATGAGCAATCGCATCCTGTATTTCCAGGATCGCATCTGGTAGAAAACTTATGTTTTTAAATTGCTTTGATCTATTTGTGTCCTGTGAACTTGAAATGACTTAGTAGAGTAGGAATATGCCCTTTTTTGTAGATAGAATGCTGATGCTTTACTGTATTGTCAAAAATCAGGCCCAATTTGGGGTACTCACCTTTTGAGGCACGTATCCTACACGAGTTCTGGCATTGTCTGGCCGATTGTCAAATGATGAGCAGACTACCGTGATCCAGTGTGGATTGCGGGCATTGATTAGTTTACCCAAGATTGGGGTAAATTGAGGGTTGTTGACTGCTCTGGCTGAGAGATAGCATTCAGAGCACAACACCTTCCACCTACCTACTGGTGAGATCACTGTGACACCCGAGGATGTTTGGAGGATCTTGCACGTGCCCATGGTTGGACATGAGGTGTTCTTCGAGTCGAGAGCTGGCGTGGCGATCGAGATTGTGCAGAGATTCTTCCAGGATGACAGTATAGATCACAGATACCTATCCTGGGACTATATGGTCGATCACTATGATCGATTAGCTGTATACTTAGTTGGATTGGTAGGTGGCATCCTTATGTCGGACAGAGGGCAGCATGGTTTCTTGGTGGGCTGGGTCAACATGGTAGAGCAGATGACCGTCCACCGCTGACGATTTACCTGGGGGAGCTGCATATTATCTCACATGTACTGTGAGCTCCACGAGATTTTATACCACCATACTCGCATCATGACTGTGGGTATATTGATTCTTCAGATATGGGCTTGGGAGCACATCTCAGTGACACGGCCGATTGTTGACAAGTAAAGGGCACCAGCGCAGCCCTATGTGTACATGTACGCAGGTCTCTTACAACAGCCCCACCTGGGCAAGGTGGAGTATTGGCATCGATTATTCAATGATATGACAGAGGTCGTATGGTAACCATACCTAGACTGTGAGGTATGGACTTATGATGCATGGCAGGTGCCTTTTTTATGTCAGAGCAGATATTTGATTAGGTGCATGAGATATATTATTGAGCGCTTCTTGATCACCAGAGTTCTGAGGTAGTATGGCTGATGACAGGGCCACACAGAGGATGTGGCAGTATATGCACATATTAGAGATGAGGTAGCTGAGTGGGGGGCACAACTTACTTACGATACTGCCTCACAGGATATCCATGATATGGTGGCGATAGACTGGGACCCTCGCCCAGATGTTGAGGATGCTAGAGTATCAGATGGGTACGCTGTAGAGATGCTTCAGCATCCATTTCCATGATTCACAGTGCCTGAGGAGATCATTCCTCGTATAGAGGAGCCATTGGATTATGAGCCCGAGGATCGACCTGTCAAAGGGAGAGGTGGTAGAGATAGAGCACTAGGTAGACATGGGGGCTGTGATGGTGGTAGAGATGGTGGCAGGCACCCTCCCCCAGATGATAGGCACAATGGTGATGACAAGGGGGAGGTGGAGAGGTAGTTGATACCGATGGTCTGAGTGGCAGTGGGAAGAGATGCCAGAGATATAGATTTGTGGCCCCACAGAGAGATCTTGGCCCGTTACTTACTCCTAAGTAGCAGAGACAACAAAGATAGAGAGTGCAGGAGTAGGATCCTAGTAGAGATGAAGACCCTCTATTGAGGTGCGAGTAGGAGAGAGAGCAGCTCAGAGTGTAGATTATAGCGTTGTAGGCTAGGGTTACCACTGCTGATGCACTTTTAGCAGACATGGATAGACAGCTTGAGCGGCTGAGAGCTGAGAGGGATACACAGACCTAGATAGCAGTCCATTAGGGACAGAGGGAGACATACTATTATGCCTTGTATCACGCAGTAGTACCCAAGGGTCAGAGAGCACCCACTTTTTCTCATATAGCTCAGCAGTTAGAGGGGGCCATGCCACCTCCAGCAACTCCATTCATGCCATCTCCTCCTCCTCCTCCTAACCAGGGAGAGGGGGCGGGCCAGAGTTGATACTTTGCACCATTGTGTTTCTTTTTGAGATCAGACATGTATATCTGGATCCTGCTGAGATCCCCCTTTTTTTAAATTATATTGATTTGTATATATATCTGATTCATGCTTTTTGGCATATTGATCCTCTTTATGTGCATTGATAGATTGTATACTATCTGATACACTTTATGCTGTGATACTCTTTATGCTTTGATTTGTATCATGTTTGTAGTTTCTAGATTCTGACATGTTTCATGTGGTAAATGTATCCATTTTGCTTTCCATAGATGTGGTAAATGTATCTGTTGCACATGTGATGATATCTTGACCTTGTGATGAGTTAGTTTATAGTTGAGAACATCATTTTTATAAAGTGGATATGATGAGTTATATTACTGATATGAACAAATGATATCTATGTGAAAATGCAAATGTATGTTTTCTTTGATTTTCCAGTTATGCAAAAATATATGTATGGATGCACTTAGGATGTAGAAGTAAAAATGCAATACATGGATGTTTTATTTTTGTATTTTTCCAGTGTCATTTTTCCAAATGAATGCAAAATGTATGCTATGGATGATATTAGTAATATAAATGGTGTAATTAACTTGATATTGGTAGAAGAAGATAGAAACCATGTTTTGAGCGTAAATTTCCTTATGTTGTTATGTACTGTTGGCAAAAATGCATCAGGCAATCTTTAAATACAGCTATATGAAGACTCTTAGGACTTGTCATTGATTTAGCAATTATTATAACATTTTTATCATCATTGGGTACTTTTTGGAATGGATACCATCGAATAGTACAACCATCACTAATACCCACTGATATTATGAAAGTATGAATACTATATTTTATTGAAATGTTAGAAATAGTCTTAGGTACCAAGCCATAGAAGCCAGGAAAACAAAATAGTCACCTTCCTTTGAATATACCAAATTCTGATTAAGGAAAGATATTGGACCCATAATGACTTTGAAAATTCATATCCTTAGGTACATTATGATTCGTATACCTTAGTGAGTATCTGGATCATAAAACAAACAAGGAAATTGTGTCAAACTCACCGTAGTTTACACATAACCAAGATTGAGATATATGCAGCTATCCACCCATAGTGGCAGCTCTTACCATAAACATCTAAGTTAGGTGAAATTTATAGGGTCATATGAAACAATCACCATACGCAGAAATTCAAGAAAACATTATGCCTCCAATCCTTGCGACTCTTTGCCTTTGCGCAGATATCATTGAGTAACTAAGAAGACATAATAAATCATAAATTGAGAATCAATCAAATAAAATTTTATAATTACTTAGATGCCCCTAGTTGAAAACATCATCAAGACATAAAAGAATCATAATCAAACCATGAGAAAACTGTGTGTTTAAGTAGTACTTTGTTCATCCATCTGTCAAACATAGTAAAGATTCATCAATCAACAAATCGTAATACAAGCAATATGGTGTTCCATGTCTGTGCTTTGATAGGATAATCCATTCATGTTTGCAATCCAATATGGCTTTGTAGGAATGCTATTTGAATGTTTAAATGTCATGTCCCATGTCATCAAAAGACACCTTTGTTTTTGAGGAAGTGACATTGTTTTGCATGTGTCCAAAAAATTTGTGTTCATGAGGCAAACCATCCTAGAGAAAGCTAGCAACCATGACCGACTATGCTAATAAAGATGCCCCTAGTACAGAATGATCTATTCCTAAGACGTAAAGATAGACAAATCCCAAGCGAGGATAAGATAGTCATGTCGGAAAATGAAGTCAGCGTATAAGCACAAACAAAATTATGAAGGCCTAGTATCAGTAGCGCATTGATAGATGGAGCGTAAAACACAAGTGGCACCTGATTGCCAAGTTTTCACCACTTGGCAAGATCTTTTTCTTTCTTTTTGCTACCAAGATGCCTGTTTTACTAGGTGCTCATCAAGGCACTTTTCTCTTTTTCAATTTTTTTGCTATATTTTTTTTTTGAATGTTTTTGTAGTACCCAGGCACTTGTTTACCAGGTTTTCACCAAGGATACCCCTTTTGTGGAACCTTTTCCACTATTTTTGGATTTCTTCAGGACCAATTTTCTGAATGTTTTTGGTGTTTTGCAAGAAATTTTTGCTGTACAGCCTCTGCTAGCCAAACATTAAGCATAGAACCGCTTCAAATGTAGAGTTTAAATAGGATCTGGAAGAACGTCTCCCTCTAGTGAGCTAATTGATAACCTCCAGTCCCAAAAGTAGCAGTAATAACATAAGGTCCCACCCAGTTAGGTTCAAACTTTCCTTTCTGCTCTTTGTTAGTATGGTTTTTAGGATTCTCTTTCAGGACAAGGTCCCCCACCTCACACTTGTGTGGTTTAAACTTCTTGTTGTAACCTTTGGACATTCTTGCTTGGTACACTTTGAGGTGATCGAATGCTTGTTGTCTACGCTCATCTAGTAGGTCCAGAGAATTGACTCGATCAATGCGGTACTGCTCATCAGTAACCAGTCCTTGTAAAGATATCTGCAAAGATGGGATTTCAACCTCAATAGGTAGTACTACCTCAGTGCCATAGACTAGAGAAAATGGCATGGCTCCAGTTGGTGTTCTGATGCTTTTTCTGTAGGCCCATAGTGCTGAATTTAGTTGTAAATGCCAGTCTCTGCCAGACTTGCTCACAGTTCTGTGTAGGATTTTGAGAATATTTTTGTTCGATGCCTCAGCCTGTCCATTACCTTGAGGATAATAGATTGAGGAGCAATGTTGAGTAATGTGAAACTGTTCACAGAGGTCATCAATGTCTTGGTTTTTAAATTGGCCGCCATTGTTTGTCACAATTGAAGAGGGTATCCCATATCTACAAATAATATAGTTCAAAATAAACATAGCCACCTATTTGCTAGTGGCTTTGATTAGCAGCACGGCTTCGACCCACTTTGTGAAATACTCAGTGGCTGTAATGATGAACTTGTGTCCATTTGAAGAGTTGGGATATATTTGTCCAACCAAGTCAAAGGCCCATTACTGAAATGGACAATGTGTTATGAAAGGTATCAGTTCTCTGGCAGGAGCATGAATAAGGTTTCCATGTGTCTGGCATTTAAGACATGCTTTGGAAAATTGAATAGCATCTTTCTCCATGGTAGGCCAATAATAGCCTACTCTAAGAAATTTTTTAGCTAATGAAAAGTCATTCGAGTGTGATCCACATACACCTTTGTGGACGTCTTTTAAAGCTAGATCAGACTCTTCTAGTTCTAAACACCGAAGAAGTGTACCATTGAGACTACATTGATATAGGTTGTTAGTTATGAGGATGTAACGCGATGCTATCCTAATCAGGGATTGTTTCTCATTTCTAGATAGATTGGCGAGAATGGTTTGATCAGAAAGATAGGCAATAATACTGGCATATTAGGATTGATCGGGAGTATTTAAGGCATAGATTACCTGGTATTTTGGATTGGCGAATGCAAGATAGGATATTTCTTCCACCAAGAATTCATAGCGGAATTGATGCTCCTCTAGTTGTAACATGGATGCTAAGGTAGCCATAGCATCTGCAGCTTTATTCTCTGATCTTGGTACCTACTGAAAGGTGACGAAGACAAAGTATTTCTTCAAATCATCAACTAGTTGCTTGTAGGGCATAAATTTTTCATCTCTTGTTTGATATTCCCCATTGATTTGATTGATAACTAGTTGGGAGTCACCATATATGTGGAGCTCAATGATCTTCCATTCTATGACGAGTTTGAGGCCATTGACCAACGCTTCATATTTTGAGATATTGTTGGTGCATGGAAACATTAATTTGTAAGATTTGGGAATCTTATATCCTTGTGGAGTAATGAAGAGAACCCCTGCTCCAGATCCTTGTTGAGTAAATGACCCATCAAAGTACATCTTCCATGAATGTTCGGTGAGATGCATGATTGTTTCATCAGGAAATTCAATTAGTAATGGTGCATCATCCTGGAGCGGTGAATCAGCCACTTGATCTGCAAGTACCTGTCCTTTGATAGCCCTCCATTCAACATACTCAATGTCAAACTCACTTAGAATGAGGACCCATTTTGCCAAGCGTCCTGTTAATGCTGTTCTGCTTAGAAGATACTTCAGAGGATCGATCTTAGCTATGAGCTTGACTGTGTGAGAAAGCATGTAGTGTCTTAATTTTTGTGATGCGAAGACAACTGCTAAGCATGCTTTCTCAATAATGCTATAATTGAGCTCATAAGTGACTAAAGTTCTACTAATGTAGTATATATCTCGCTCTTTCTTTGTTTCATCTTCTTGTGCCAGTAATACTCCTAGTGATGTAGCTGTAGCTGAAATGTATAGGAGCAAAGGTTTTCCATGAATAGGTGCCATAAGAATAGGTGGTGAAGCTAGGAATGCCTTTAATTCTCTGAAGTTTGCTTCACAGTGTTCATCCCAGTTGAACACAACCCCTTTATGTAGTAGCTTAGTAAAGGGTTGTGCCTTATCGGCAAGTTGGGACATGAATCTCCTGATAGACTGGAGTCTTCCTTGTAGCGTCCTCATTTGACTAATATTACGGGGAGGAGTCATCTCTAGAATAGATTTTACCTTTGTCGGATCTACCTCGATTCCCTTCACCGATACTATGAATCCTAGGAGCTTACCTGATTGAACCCCAAAGGCACATTTCTTTGGATTGAGCCTGAGTTGGAACTATTCCATTCAATCCAATATCTTTCCTAAATCTTCAATATGAGTACCTCTTTCTTTGGATTTAGCCAGTGTGTCATCGACATAGTCTTCCATGTTTTTCTGCATCATGTCATGGAATATGGTTGTCATAGCTTTTTGATATGTTGCTCCGGAATTCTTTAGTCCAAATGGCATGACGTTCCAACAAAATGTGCCCCATGCACATGTGAATGCAATTTTCTCTTGGTCCTCAGGGGTGATCTTTATTTGATTATAACCTGAGAATCTGTCCATTAAGGAATACATCTGGTAGCCAGCTGTAAGGTCTATGATCATGTCAATATTTGGTAGAGGGAAGTCATCCTTTGGAAATGCTTTGTTGAGGTCTCTAAAGTCCGTATAGATCCTAATAGATTTATCAGATTTAAAAATAGGGACCACATTGGAGATCCAAGCTGCATAGGCAATGACTGGAATGAATCCATCTTTTAACAACTTTTCTAATTCTTCTTTCACTAGTAATGTAACATGAGGATGCATTTTTCTGAGTGTTTGTTTCATGGGCTTGATCCCGAGAGCTATAGATAAGTGGTGCATAATGAGATTGGGATCTAGCCCTGACATATCAGTGTAGGACCAGGCAAAGTTGATCTTTTTCTTCTTCAGGAATTCTGTGAATTGTTACTTCTCTTCTTCTGATAGGGATTGTGCTATTAGAACTATCTAAGGATCTTCAACCGTGCCAAAGTTCACTGGCTGTGTTGGTTCAATTAATACCGAAGATCTTTCCTGAAAGTGTTCTAGAAGGATATCAAGAATCTCATCCTTTGGTGCCTCTAAGAGGTTTTCACCATCGGATACGTCTTTTTTCTTTACTATTTTGGGATCTGATACTGCCACAGAGTGGTTTTCACCATCAGTCCACTTTTTCTTTATATTTTTCAATTGGTGACTAAGAAACTTGATATCCTCCTATGACATGTTCTCGCTCCTTGCATTGGTGGAAGAAGGGTAAGGTTCACAAGCATTAAGATAACAAGCTAGGGAGTGGTCATTAGAAATATTGAACATAGGTGTAGGATCTGTTTCAGTCCAATCAATTAGGTTTGGAAGTACCAATTTTAGGGAGTCAGATTCTAAGAAGGACAACATCGTGTTAGCATCAAAACTGTTAACCGACATGAAACGGTCTGTTAAGTTAATATCTTCAATGTTTAGATCTATAAGAGCGAGACCGTTGTTAAAAGGGTCGTTGTCAGTTATATATGGATCAAACTCTAGTGACTCATTAGTAGATAACTCATCATCATCCCTTTGTAAAAGGAGGCTTCTTGCTTGTAGCCTATGAAATTCTCATAGTTTTATGTATTCACCAGTGTCTCCGTCAATGATTAGAGGAAGGAACTCTTCATCTACTTCAGGAGGATCAGTGTCATTGAAAGGAATGTTAGGTCATCTACTAGGAGCTATGGAAGCTATAAACATGTGAATTGTGTCTATCCCAATTTCTTCAGAAGCAATAGATAACCGATCATACTCATAGTCATGAGAGTCTGTGACATCATCACCAGATCTATTTAAATATTCAGCAATGTTTATTTGATGGAATCGGTTAGCTGCTTGTAGATCAAAGTGAGGTAGATCTAGGACATGTGTAATAGTGACCAATTGCCCCCAGTTAGGATGCAAATTTTGTGGTCGGGGTTCCTCTTGAGTGATTGTAGCTATGGTGTCTCATACCTCTTGAATGGGCGATTGTTCTAATAAAGGAGTATGAAGATCCTGTGGTACCTCAAAATTAGGTATGTAGCATTCACCTTGATATTCAGGATTCTCTGTACCAAGATGTAGAAATCTCTCATAAAGCCATGGTTCTTATACTATTTCATCTATTTTATCACTCTCTGCTTCATAAGGTGGACTCTTCTTTGAAGTAGGTTTGTTGGTTTGAGTATTAAAGCCCAATCTTGTTTTATCTCTGTTGAGGTAGAACTCCATGGGTATGGGTTCAATGATCCCTCATCCTATGTCATTCAAAGGTCCTTTTACTTTGTATCCCATTTGTTTGAGGAAATCGTATCCCTTTCCATACTGTTCTGGGGATATCTTTACATTTTTGACCTTAGAGTCCACTGGTTCTCCTTTGTAAAGCCAATTTAAGACTGCCTGCTCTTCTATGTTATCTGAAGAAGGTGTGGATGCCTTTATCATACTAGTAGCCTTGTGTACTTTTGGTTCCTGGACTATGAGAGGTGTGAATGTTGATGATGGTTTCTCGTAGGATCTTGGCAATACTGGAAGCTCTGTTAGGGAGGGAGTTAGGTCCAACTTGTATTCTCCCATACCTATTTCTTGAAGTTTCAATGTTTTTCTAAAGCCCTTCATGACCATGTCTTTGGTACTTTCAGGAGTAACTACGTCCATAGCCTCCTTGTTGTGTGGGATCATGCTACCTACTTTAATATTGTTGCAAGCATAGTTGGCATTCAAAGGAATTGTCACCTCTATCCCATTATGTGGGAACTTGATGCATTGATGATAAGTGGATGATACAACTTGCATCTCATGGATCCATGGTCTCCCTAGTAGAATGTTGTAGGATAGTGGTAGATCCAGAACTTGACATATAACATCCCTTTCAATTGGTCCAACTCTGATGGGTAGACAAATAATACCTCGGGAGGATCTTTCTTCCTCATCATATGCTTTGATGGTTATTTTATTTCTAGAGTCAATTATTTTCTCTGAGAGGCCTAGCCTCCTAACAAGATCCAGTGTATAGATGTTCAATCTGGCACCTCCATCTATCAATACGCATCTAACATGGGATTTATGAATAAGAAATTCGATATGGAGGGGTTGATTGTGTGGATGGGCCAATGACTTGTCATCCTCCTCAGAAAAGGAGAGGTAATGTGGCGCTGAGATGTGATTGACCATCACTTGGAATTTGTCTATATCTATATCCTTTGGAACATTAGCAGCATGTAGAGCTTGTTCTAGGATTTCTCTATGCACCGTGGATATTTTGAGTAATTCAAAGATGGAAATTTTGGTAGCATTTCTTTGCAATTGGTCTACCAAGTCATATTTTTCTCCAGGGATAGTGACCATATGTTTTGCTCCTGGTTTAGGAATAGTGATAATAGGAACCTTGGGTGTGGATGTTGGTTTTGGAGGTCCCTTGATCATAACCTATGCTTAGCTTTGGGTTACAGCGTTTGTGGAGGATGAGGCTCCTTTGATGGTGACCATGTTGACAGATTCATTTTTAATGCTGAGCATATTGATCACATTGTCATTCTTGGAATAGGTGTAGTTTACCTCATTACCTTTCCCTTTAGATTTTTCTCCTTGATTATAATTAGGGAGTGGTTTTTTAAAGGCTGTGTGATCTTCATTCGTAGTGTGTCCATCCACCTTGATCTTACCCCCTTCGATGAGGTCCTGGATAACATGCTTGAGCTTGAGACAATTATTTGTCTTGTGTCCCTTATTTTTGTGGAAGACACAATAGGAGTTATCATCCCACCATCTAGGTTTGACCATTTCCCAAGGTTTAGAATCAGGAATCATAAGGACTTTGTTATCCACCAATGTTTTTAAGACGGTCTCAAAAGGTTCTCCCAAAGGTGTGAATGTTCTTTGGGGTTTTGAATTCCAAGCTCATCCCTTGTCATTATCATTGTTGGTTTTGGGAATGGGAGGTGTTATTTTAGCCTCCTTGCTTGTTTGCATACCATTGGTTAGATTGAATGCTTTGGTTTTGGAATTAATGTTAGAAGCATCAACCACTCCGTCATTGACAACATTTTTATTTTGTTTCCACCATTTAGGCTTGGAGTTGGAGTTACTACCTTTGCTCTCATTTTGTAGGGTAATCTCCTCCTTTTTGACCGTGACTTCTTCGATACGGAGAGAATTCTTAATCATCCTATCGAAGCTAGGAGAATCTTGCATTTGTAGAGCATAGTTCAATTCAGGTATGAGATTATTAACAAAGATCTCCATCTTTTCTATTTTAGGGATGACTCTTGAATATCGTGCAAAGATTCTCCTCCATCTTTGTAGGAAGTGTGTAAAAGACTCTCCCATTTTCTATTTGGTATTACATAGATCCATCATGGTAACATCATGTTGAATGTTGTAGGAGTAATGCTAAATGAACTGTTGCATTAACTCCTCGAATGTTTTGACTTTAGGATTCAATTTTGAAAACCACTCCATGGAATTTCCTCCTAGACTTCCTGGAAACAGTCGCATGAGGTAAGTGGGTTCATGCATGTACTCAATGCTAAGATCACAAAATTCTCTCACATGGTCATGTGGATTAGTTTCCCCTGTGTAATTGTCATATTTTGGTCTTGCCACATTAGGAGGAAACGAGACCATAGTGATACTTTTGTTGAAAGGAAATGGAAAAATGGCATCCAAAGAGTATTTTGTTTTTGGTTTATCCTTCTCTTGTTTGAGGTTTGTGAGCTCTGTTTGCATTTGATTAAGCTATTTAGTAAGGATGGATATGGGGTTTGGTACCTCCTTTTATTTGAGATCATTCACGTCATAATCCTGGGGTAATTTGACACCCATGGATGCTAAATGGAGGAAGTATTTTTCCTTGTCATCTCCAATTATTCATTCCAACAGCTTATGGACTCTTTTACTTTGTTTAATCTTCTTGTATTCATCTTTATAGATCTCTTCATCACTATCTGACCCAAAGAGATTACGTTCAAACCTAGGTCTTTCTTCTTCCTCCGTGCCTACGGATTGTGCTTGTTTTCCATCATCATAATCCTCAAAGGCCTTACTCCAATCGTTAGTGTTGCTACCCATTTGAGGTGAATCAAGATCAAACAAGGAATTGCGAGAAGTTTCTCCTTGGAAGTGTGATGTTTTAGGAGGCACTTCTGATCCTTCGATTGTGTACTTGTTGCATCTCATGTTAACCATGAAGTTTGTTTCTCAACTTCATCAATGTTTCTCAATAGTGCAAGCAAGGATTCCAGATCATTCAAGTGGGTGTGTCTAGGTAGAAGTAACTATTTGTTTGTTGGTGGATGTAAATGATTCCAGCATCAGAGGGTTAGAATGCCCTGATAGTGAGCTGGGAACCAAGTTGTTGATAGAGAAAGGGTAGACCACACGTATTGAACTAATCATGAAAGACTGACTGAGCATGCAAGGTAGATGTTTCAAAATTATTTTTGAAAATAACAGTAGGGAGACCAAAAGAGACAATAGGGAGCAGCCAAAGAGAAAAAAGGGTACCTAAAACAACTGAGACTTCCTAGGAAAAGCTGCTAGAAATGCCAACTGTCCTGAATGCAAGCTCCCAGATACGATCCTCTGATGGAACTAGATGTGATCCTAAATCCTGGATGCGATCCTAAAAAACTAGATACAACTATATGTTTGACCAAATACGATCCAGTGCACTAGATACGATCCTAATACCGGATACGACTTAGGAAAAATAGGATGCAATTTTATGATGGTTTTGTTAGTTTTGGTCTATTTTGAAAAATTTGCTTTTGAGGAACGTGAAGTTGTTTGTTTTCAAATTGCACCAAGAGGTATTTGTAGAGCGTGAAAAACATTTGTACTCCAGGGTATGAAATTTATTGATTGTTGTGAGGAGCTTATCTTTTTAATGATCTTTTTGACACATCAGACAGTTTTGCATTGTTAAAGGGATGAATCAAACACACATCTTTTCCTATTCTCTAGGTGGAGGATGAAAATCTTTGCTCATTGACTTAGGTACACACTCAAATGCTAATCATAATACAGCCATCACCAAGCACGCAATGGCTCCAGTCATGATGCTGTATTAGCCAACTCCAAACACAAGTGAGGGCACAATATGATGAGTGTCTCGGGGAAATTACTTTTTTCCTTGCACAAAGATTATCACCCTTTCAGGGATGAATCAGGAATTCTTTCAGTTGAATGTGTTGTAGATTATTGGGCAATCCGTTCAAAACTGTCCCCCATAAAATTGCACAAGGCAAAATTGAGGCGTATAGCCCTATGAGTACCTGAATATATATAGTCTCGCAAGCAAGATTCAAGCTGCTCCACTCTATATATACCCTGATATGTTCAAGGAATGATGTCAAAATTCTAAGAAAAAAACCAGTTCCATCTTCCGAGGCTTTGGCCTACAAGGAAACAACTATTTATAGTGAGTTGGAAGGGTCGGCGTAAGACTTGTCCTCACTTGGGTCATTCTCGGGAGATTTTTTCCTCAACTGGTAGGCCCTCTACTGTTAAAAAGATTGGTAACCAGGATTGGCAAGCTTAGGAGTTCTAGATTTCTGATTCTTCAAAAGAACAAGAGCATACTCTCCTAGTCCATGCCACTTTCTCCTCAAACACTATAAAAAAGTTTCTTTCCCCCAAGCTATGTTGAGATTGTTTTAAGTGTTCCTATTTTAAAGAAAATAGAAAGCTTTGAAAAGGGAAAATTGTCTTGTTCAATTATCACAATGATTTAATGAGTTTGAGTTGTTCAATTACTGATCCAAAAGTAATTAAACGATGTGTTTGTTCATTAAGCCCACATATTTAGTACTTTGTATTTGTTCAATTTCTATCCCCAAAATGAATTAAACAGTTTGTTTGCTTGTTTAGTTACCCCCAATTTTGTCACAAATGATAAAACAACGTCCGACTTTCTGATTTTCCTCAAGAGCAAAAGAGCATAATATCTAGTTGTTTTAGCAAGTATGAAGAAATGGTTTTTAAGTGTTTGAAAAGTAGATAAATAGAAGTCAAGATGGAAGGGGTTTGGTAACCTGTAAAAACTACATTAGTATCCTTTTAATTTTGACTCCATGAAAACTGCCAAAAAGCACCTGCAAACACTTGTTAAGCTGCAAAATATAGAAAGCACAACTTGTCAAACTTGTTAGGATTAGAGAAATCAAATGGACAAGCTTTAAAACCAGATATGATCCTAAATTTTCACCATATATGATATAGTATCCAGGATACGATCCTATTCTCTGGATACGAGCCCTTGCTGACCAAATACAAGCCAAAACTAGATACGATCTGGGAAAACTCGAATGCGATCCAGAATTTACGCGATGCGAGGGTGTATCCAGGATGCGAGCCTGCAAGAATAAATGCAATTTTGTGTCTGGTTCTTGAGCCTGCAAATTGCCAGAAAATAAGACTAAATTGAAATTGGTCGAAATTGATTTGAATTATATGGCTATAATACTTAATATAATTTAGTGATAAAAATCACCTAGGATATTAAATTGATTCAAAGAATTATGCCAAGCAGTAACAGGGTCATTTGGACATAATCGAGGGTATGATCACACTTAGGGAAAATAGGGTCCATAGTGGTAACAAACCAAATTTAGGTGGTTACACCAAGTGACAACCAAGATAAGGTTGGAACTTCTGCAATTCTAGCTCTACAAAACCTAGGATGGTAGGCCTATACCTTGACTTATCCTTCAAGTTACAAGGCTTTTTATAGTAGATAAGAACCACTTTGACCCTCACTCTCAAGTATGGCAAGGCACTGGAAAGAAATCTAACCAAAATAAATATATCGTGAACTGTAAACTGAAATACTTTAAGTAATTGAAATTTTTTTTTAGTAAATGTGTATGTAATTTGAAATGAATGAAGAGATAAGATATCACAAAACAATAAATAATGAACTGAATAACTATAATCCAAATAATGATTAGACTAGTGCCTTAATCAGTCATGGGCAATAGAGTCAAGATCATTCCAATCTTATGTTCAACCTCAGAGACAGTTTTACAAGAAAACTTATCACTTCAAAGGTGTTATGAAATGAACTTGCAACTTTGAAACAAGTTAAGGGATATTTCAAAAGGATATTACTTCTCAAATGATAGACCTATTGACTGAGGCCTCAATCAACATAATTTAACCATGCAAAATGAGAAAAACCAATTGTTAATAAAGACTATGAACCGAATCAAGAAGTATGCACATCAAACTGTCACTTTGTAGAATTTGTATTGATTTATTTGAGGGACTAATTGTAAAATGATAATGAAACTATTAAACACGTGAAAGAAAAAATACTTATCTTTACTGATTTTTTAAAAAATAGTATATCTAGGTCCATGTTACAGTTGTTGATCAAAAACTATCCAAATATGTGAAATTGTATTATATTGTATTGTCTTGTCTCTTTAAATTTTGCATTATGTATATATATGTGTTTGAGTGCCTTTCACACCTCTTTATGGTGAAAAGACACAACCCTTATTAGAAATTATTTTCAAAAGACAATAAATTAACTAAAAAATAACTACCTAGCTTTCAAATTTGGCTTTGGTCGAAAATCCAAAACACCTCATGAAAAGATAATATTTCTTCTCGAGATAGGAAATTTGATTTCCCAAACTGGGTAATTTTTAGATTTTCAATATTTGATTTTTTTCATTATCTATCGACATCATCTTTACAACAGGTCAAAATTCCAGCATCTCTAAAACTTCCGCTTGCAAAATTTTGATTGTTCCTGTCACAGAGCTTCCTTCCCTAATTCCTCATAATTTAATAGAAAAGTAATATATTGTTGTATCCCATTTCATGTAATTCATCATATGATCAATTTTTGTGCATGGAGTTTAGGAAGCAAGTTTTTAGAGTTTTATCACTATATAGGACTCCAAATTTTGCCAAAAATTTAGAGCTCCAACAAGCTCTTTTTGCTGACGTATGCTCCGTGTGAGCATAGAAAGATCCCAGTTATCTCTGGAGAAGCATACCATTAGTTAACTATCCTCTTCATAAAATGTTTGTCCAAACTTAATTTGGTGGCCCCTGGCCCCCCAAATTAATATTATTCATTTCCTCTGTCAAAGATCTGATTTTGATCATGAAATACTTTGAATCTCCTGAAAATGATATTATATCATTCCTTTTCCTGATCAACTAGAATATTTTAAAATAGACAAGTTTCATAATTATTCAATCCCAACATCTGATCTTTTGTTGTATCTGATGCATCATCCTTATGGACCATGTTCATTGGTTTCACTTTATCAATACAATCAATGGATTTTGATTTATGCTTTTCCTCTGAGATATAATTAGGTGCATTGTGTTATTTTTTGTATGGAGGACCCCTATGCATATGATCATTCATATAAATATCTAAACTAAGTTCTCTTGCTTGGATTTTTCGTTGCACAGAATATGCCCCTTTTCGATTCTCCAGATACTATTTCTCTTTACATAATTTTATTGAAGATAGCTCATATTCAGGAACTATCTTCTTATCAGGAATTTTATTAGATAGGACACTCTGATATTTTTCAAAACTAATCTTCAACACATTTTCATCATTATGTCTATTCGATTCTATCTCATTTTCACATGTCTGATATAAATTTTTCTTAGAGGATGAAATGATGCATGTCTCACTTTCTGAATACACTTCCCCATACATATTTTGAGTTTCACCATCTTCAAAATGATCACTAGGCCCACTATATTTATCATGATGTTGATGGACTTGATTTTATAGAAAATATTCTTCAAATAATGGATTCAAGGATATAGAGAACTCAGGCATATCTCCATGAGAGATTTCATCTAAAACTTCTTCGTGTTCATATGGTGTATACTTTTCTATTTCATCTCTGTTATTTGATTCCTAAAATTTATCATCTTCTTCATCTATTACCCTCTGAGTATGTACCAATCCATCAAATTGCTTATCATGGTGCATTGAGAAAAAAATTTGACCACTCTTCTCAACATGTTTTTGGTATTCCATTTCTAGTAAATATCAGATTTCTTCTGTACTGAGAAGATCTTCTTCCTCATCATCATGGTTATTGATACCTATCTCTATACAAATCTCATCATGTATATATTCCTCTTCAACCTGATCCAAATTCTCTTCCTCCATGACATCATTCTTTTCATGTACATGAACCCTTTTAGTCTGATCACAGATTTCAATAGCATTCAAATTTGGAGTACTTGTAAATTTTTTCCTATATTCATGCCTTTCTACCCTCAACTCTTCACACATTTGATCAAGTAAAGCTATCAGTTGAGAATCATGGTAGATTCCCAACTCACAAAGTTTATCCATTAATTCCCTTCCAAAAGGCCTAATATATGAATGTATTTATGATAAATCCTTATCATTCTCATGAACAAATGTATTGCAAATTCTCCTTCATATATTTCCAAATTGAAGAATGTATCCAAAGGGGACATGAACAATTTTTTTCTTCTACAGTGTAATTTGGATCTTCTTCCATGCTGCAACTTTGGTCTTCATACCGTTCATAGCACATGTTGTCTTCTTCACCACTGGCATCATGAAACGTATAAAGAAACCATTGCTCAAACTGTCTCCATGATGAGATACATTGTGTGGGTAGTGATTCATATACTTGTCTAGCATTATCTTTTAACATCCTGAAAAATAGCCTCATCACCTGATCCTCTGTAGAAACCTCATAATCTTCTATGAATGTATAAAATGCATCCAAGTGTTCTAGTGTCAATTCATCCTATTCTCCATGGAACTTTGGTAGAAGTTGTGAAATTTTAGGGGATAACTTATTTGGGATACATTGAAATCTCCTAAGATCCAATGGCCTGATACCATCTAGAATAAAAGGCTTTCTTTGAAATGATGGATACATTTGAAAAAAAAATCCACCATCTCCTTCTGAGTCTTCTCCCTCAGTAGAGTCACTAACTGAAATGCTTTGTTCAATAGAGTCACCACCTTCTTATACGAAGGAAAATACTTACTATCTTCTGAGTTCTTTTCTCTCAGTAGAGTCTTAAATATATCACCACAACTTCTAGGAAAAATACAAAAAATATTCTTTTGAACAACTCCCTAGCAGAGTCGCCAATCTATTGGTGCTCAAATCAATAGATTGGAATTCCTATGGAATTTCCAATCCAATGCTGAGAAACCCAAGTGATTTGTCCAACTAACAAGTCACAACCAAGGCAAGGTTGGAACTTCTGGAATTCTGGATCTGCAAAACCTAGGCTGGTAGGACTATACCTTAACTTATCCTTCAAGTTACAAGGCTTTTTATAGCAGATAAGAAACACTTTGACCATCTCTCTCAAGTATGGCAAGACACTTGAAATAAATCTAACCAAAAGAAATATATCATGAATTGTAAACTGAAATACTTTAAGTAATTGAAAGAATGTTTAGTTAATGTGTATGCAATTTGAAATGAACAGATAGATAAGATATCACAAAACTATAAACAATGAACTGAATAACTATAATCCAAATAATGATTAGACTAGTGCCTTAATCAACCAAGGGAAATAAAGTCAAGATCAATCCAATCTTATGTTCAACATTAGAGACAGTTTTACAAGAAAACTTATCACTTCAAAGGTGTTATGAAATGAACATGCAACCTTGAAACAAGTTCAGGGATATTTCAAAAGGATATTAATTCTCAAATGACAGACCTATTGACTGAGGCCTCAATCAACATAATTTAACCATGCAAATGAGAAAAACCAATTGATAATAAATACTATGAACTGGATCAAGAAGTATGCACACCAAACTGTCACTTTGAAGAAGTTCTATTGACTTATCTAAGGGACTAATTGTAAAATGATAATGAAACTATTACACATGTGAAATAAAAAAATACTTATCTTTATTGATTTTTAAAAAAATAGTACATCCAGGTCCATGTTACAGTTGTTGATCCAAAACTATCCAAATATGTCAAATTATATTATATTGTATTGTCTTGTCTCTTTACATTTTACATTATGTATATATATGTGTTTGAGTGGCTTTCACACCTCTTTATGGTGAAAAGACACAACCCTTATTACAAATTATTTTCAAAAAACAATAAACTAACTAAAAAATAACTACCTAGCTTTTGGATTTGGCTTTGGTAAAAAATTCAAAACCCCTCATGAAAATATAATATTTCTGCTCAAGATAGGAAATGTGATTTCCCGAACTAGGACATTTTTATATTTTCAATATTTGATCATTTTAATTCTTTGTCGACATCATCTTTACAATAGGTCAAAATTCCAGCATCTCTGAAACCTTCGCTTGCAAAATTTTGATTGTTCCTGTCACAGAGCTTCCTTCCCAAATCCATCATCATTTAATAGGAAAGTAATATGTTGTTGTATCCTATTTCATTTACTTCATCATATCATCAATTATTGTGCATGGAGTTTAGGATGCAATTTTTTAGAGTTTTATCACTATATAGGACTCCAAATTTTGCCAAAACTTTAGAGCTCCAACACATTTCTTTAGTTGAACTCTGTTCAAGGTGTGAATTGCAGTGCTGATAGCTTCCTTCTAGTATTTGGTTGCAACATTATTTTCAATCATCAAGATTCTTGTACAATCCATAATAGATCTGTTTCTTCTTTCTGCTATCCCATTTTGCTATGGTGTATCTAGAGCAGATACTTGTCTCTTGATTCCTTTTTCATTGTAGAATTCATTGAACTCATTAGAAATTAATTCACCTCCTCTATTAGATCTTAAGCATTTAAGTTTCTTGCCTATTTCCTTCTCAACTCTGGCAAGGTACCACTTAAAATTTTGAAAAGCTTCTGATTTTTCTCTGAGAAACATAAAAGTCATCATTATGGAATAGTCATCAAAAAATAGAATGAAATACTTCTCACCTTTGTAACTTGTTGTTCCAATTAGTCCACAAAGATCAGTATGCACTAACTCCAAGACTTATTTTGTATTGTAATTCTTTCTCTTGAAACTAGTTTTGCCCATCTTCCCAATTTGACATTGTTTTCATATTGCCAATTCAGGTTTCTTTAGAATAGGAATACCTCTTACTTTTTTTTCTTGCTTATATTGACAAGGTTATCAAAATTCACATGACACAAATTTTTATGCCATAACCAACTTTGTTCTACTTGCGCAATAAAATATGAACTTTTACTGAGATCAAGATAGAACAAATTACCTTTTGTTTGCCTACCAGTTCCAACTAGGTTTCCTTTACCATCCAGGTGCTTGGCCTTACCATTCATGAATTCTAGACCTTGAAACCAATGTTCTTTAGCTGTGCCACACTTAGTAGATTACACCTTAGTCTTTTAACCCAATAAGAATTATCACATTTGATTCCTTCAGTTAGAGCAATACAAGCTTTACCTTTCACATAGCAAGGTTCAACATTCCAAAAACTAACACTCCCACCATCATAGTTCTCAAGATGTTCAAGTTTAATTTTATCACCATTCATGTGGTGAGAACAACCACTATCAATTATCCAAGTGTCATTTTTTCTAATATGAGAGTAAAGTGCAATCTTTTCATTATCTTCATTGTCTGACTCATCCCTAATAGCAATGCAAACCATTTCATCTTCATCTTCATCACTATCATAATATTTTGCAATATAATAAGATTTCTAACCTTTGTCCTTGTAGCTTTTATAGCTCTTGAAATCTTTCTTGCCTTTGTACTTGTTGAAATTTCTCTCACCTTTGTCTTCTTTGTTTGGAAACTTAGCAGCAATGTGACCAACCTCATCACATGAAACACAAATCAATGGTATTATTCCTTTGTACTTTCCTTTGGAAACTCTCTTTGCAAGTAATGCTTCAATGATTTCTAGATCTTCATCATCAGAATCATCATCACTATCACTGTCAATCTATTTTCCTTTTTACTTTCTATCCATCTTACCAAGGTTTAATTTAGCTTTGAATGCAAACTCAAAATTGCTAGGATTAGGAGAATAATTTTCAAAATTTTCCAACTCAAAAGCTGTAAGCCTTCCAACCAATGCATCTAGATTTATATCATTACTGTACCTCATCTCTTGAATAGATGAAACTCTAATTTCATAGATAGGAAGTAAATTTATCAATACCTTACTAACCACTATTTTTTCTTCAATTGTTCCATCGATAGCTCTGATGGCACTGTCACTTTTCTTGATTCTTTCTTTGTATTTTGTAATGTCTTCTCCTTCTTTCATTTTCATCTGATCAAAATGACCTTTGAGAATTTTTTCCTTGGCTCTCTTAACATTTTCATCTCCTCCATGTATATCATGTAGTTTCTTCCACATATCATAGGCAGTAGGGAAGTACTTGACTTCATCAAATTTGTAATAGCTGAGTGAAGAAGCTATAAAAATCATCATTATGTTATGATTCTTCATGTCGACCATCTAATCCATAGACATAAGTCTCAGTGGTTCCACATACTTGTGATCCAAGAATTGCAAACCTATATCTCCAATAGTAGATAGATGTAGCCTCATCAAGTCTTTCCATGCAACAAAGTTGTCTTTGTTAAGATTGGGGATCTCCCTTCTATAAGACATCTACGATCTTTAGCTTAGGCCTTGAAATGTTCCCTGAAAGAACCAAAATATCTGATACCAATTGTTGGAAATGGGTTGAGTAACTAAGAGGGGAGGGGTGAATCAGTTACCATAAAAAGAATCCAAGTCCCTTAGATGTCTTAATCAAACTTATCACTGTTACTCGATTAACAAAGATATTCTTCTATTACTCGGTTAATAAAGCAATCTGAAAATATTAATTGTGATTATCCTTTAGTGATTAAGTGTAAAAAAAATAACATGTACAAAGATGACACCAAGATTTAATTTGGAAACCCAATTTGGGAAAGCCACCAATTGCAAATAGTTACTATTTTTCACTCTTCTCAAGTGAGCCCTGTTAGGAGCCAACCCTATTAAAGGTTACAATACACACTGTTAGGTGTGACCTTGTTAGAGGTTTTAATCACCCTGTAAGGAGTGGCCTTTTTAGAGGTATTCAAACACTTCAATGTAGAAATTTCACCTTGTGAGAGGATTTATGAAAGATTTTTAAGTCTACTCTATAAAGAGATTTGGATCACTGCTACAATTGTTAGAGAGTAACCATGGATTGACCTGTTTGATGAAGCAACTATCTTTGCTGATTCAGATCTCTACTCTGGCTTTAAACTGGATCCTCACTGATGAAATATTCTATTTCAAATCTGATTGGATGTTCTATCCTTAATTAGAATCCCATCTGATTTTGCCTTCACTCTTCATATTAAAACTCTGCCATATGTTTTTGATTATTACTTCACACTCATTCAATCCAAACTTGACCTTGTATACATATGATAGGTCTTGTGAAGTAGGCTTGAATAACCTTCCAAATAAATAATAAAACTTAGTTCTGTTAGCTTCATATAACCAATTAAACATAAAATGTAAACTATAGTTAGTTGGTTGACACTAAATGTATAACTTGGTTAACACTTTAATCCTTCAATTCCTGACCATTACTGTATTGCCCGAGTGAACTTGGTTATAACTAAGAATCACTTTGGTCCTCTTCAATGCCAGAGAGAACTTGGAATACATTGACTGTGCTTAGTTTAGGTATTGACATTTGTGTAACATCACTATATTTGTGTATACATCAATGACAATACACAATTGAACAATTGTCATCAACACTGATTATGTAGCCTAATCTTGGTACTCTTCTTGTGTATATGGGTACTCATCCTCTTCATCTATGACATGAAATTGATGCAAAAACAATTTCTCAAACTCCCTCCATGATGAGATACTCTGTGTAGGTAATAATTCATATTCCTCTCATGCATTATCTTTCAATGTCCTGACAAAAAGTTTCATCACCTGATCCTCTGTATTAATCTTATGATCCTTTATGAATGTACAAAATGCCTCCAAATGCTCAAGTTTCAACTCATCCCATTCTCCATGAAACTTAGGTGGAACTTGTGAAATCTTAGGGAATAAATTATTTGGAACACATTAAAATTTTCTGAGATCAAATGACCCGATGCCATCTAGAATAAAATGTTTCCTCTTAAATGACTATTTATTTTGATACATTCTGAAATAGAATTGATATTTATTTTAAAAGGGAAATTTCTTTATCTCCTCCTGGGTCTTCACCCTCAGCAGAGTCATAGATTGAAATGAGCTACTCTGAGATCTTCACTAGGTCACTTCTTGGGCCTTCTAGGGCTTCTTTTCAATCACAAACCCTTCTACCTTAGGAGGTTCAAACTCTTTTCCCTTCTACTCTCCTATAGCTTCCCTATCAAGTCAATTTCACACATTCCTATTGTTAAACTCACAAGGGTAAGCACAAAAACCAACTTCCTACCCCTTCCACAATCATCTTGCATGAGCCTAGGGATTCCAAACTCATAAATTCAGATCCCAACCTTCCATTTTTTGTGGTCTTCAACCCATTGTTCGATTGATTCCAAGTTTCCTTGTTTTTAGGGCTACTAGGCTTGTAGGTCTCAATTAGCCCTAATTCCCAGGTTTTTTGATTCTAAATCAAAACTATTGCAAACAACCTAATTAACTCTTCACCCTTCTAGAAACCCTTTTAGGAGATCTTAAGGATTTTGTAATTTTTACTTCTCCAACTCTCTATACAGTTCCAAACCCTAATATGGGTGATTTACAAGGATATAAGATTGAAATTAAAATTTCAAATGGAAATTCACTCAAATGGATTCATCGGCTCTTTGTCTCTTCACCAAGGTTCTATCTGACCCTTATAAATACCTCCATGTAATTGGATGTTACAATCTAATCAGCTCCCGCATGTTCTTGATCTTTGTTACTCTTTCTTCCTAGATGGGCTATGATAGAGCTCGCCCAGGGAAAGAGTTAAAAAATGGTAAACACCACTTTCAGGACTCTACCAAAAATTAAACTACTATACAATGAATCTACTCTCATTCCTCCAAGGGCTATGAGTTTCCCACTGAGGGGTTTCAAGGTAGAGTCATTTTATTGGACCCAACTCTGTCCAGTCCAGTGAACAAGAACCGTAGATAAAAATTACCTTACACAAACAAAAACTTAACAAAAGTCCAAACTAATATAAAAATTTAGGAAACAAGTGTTAGTAATAATTGAGAAGGCGGGGGGGGGGGGGAATCAGTGGNCAAAAGTCCAAACTAATATAAAAATTTAGGAAACAAGTGTTAGTAATAATTGAGAAGGCGGGGGGGGGGGTGAATCAGTGGCCTCAAAAATTAATCATTAAATCAACCCTTCAAAACTTATAACCACAAATTATTTCTCAATTTATCTTCTGTCCTACAAGATGAATGCCTTGAATAACTTATATCAATTTACTACTTATCGAATTGTTCTATTAAACCTTCTTCTTAATGTTTACCGATAAGAAGTCATCTATTTACCGAAATACAATAAATATGTAGAGTATACCAATATATCCAGAATGAATTATATAATATACAAAATAGGAAAGAAATGAATCATACACACATAAAACATGGATTTTAACGTGGAAACCCTGCTATGGAAAAAACCACTGGGACCGGTACCCCAAATTTTCACTCTTCTGAAGTGAGCCCTATTAAGAGCCAACCCTATTAAAGGTTACAAACACACTATTAGGTGTGACCTTGTTAGAGGATTTTATACATAGAGGTTTTCACTTAGTATCGGACATCTAATGCTACCATCCTTGAATCAACCTCTCTCTTAGACTATCAATAGGCATCGGGCATATCCAATGCTACTTTCATGAATCAAACTTTTGGCACTCCTTGGGATGTACCTCAATATATAGAATACTGTTAAGTCTTGCTTGGTTAATAGACTTGATGCTTCAATGGTTAAACTAAAACATTATGACCTATTCATATTGCAATTTAAATTACAGATTTTCATATCTATTTAAGTACATTACCTCTCTAAGCAATGTATCAAATCAATCATCGTGCTCCATACTTTCTGCTCTATGATGCTGTGCTCACTATTTGTCGATGTCTACAGAATTACTTAGCTCTTCCTTCATCTTTTTTGATCAACACTACATGAAGTTGTTCTTCATCATTTTCTCTTCAACATCCTCTTTTTATTCACTCCCCTTAATCCCATTTGTAAATGAATTAAGCTTATCTCTTATATAGACATAATATTCATTGTTTCTTGATTCTTGATTCTTGGCGTGAAAAACAATCTAGCCAATTAGATTTAAAGCATAACTCCTAATTTGTCTCATAGATATCTTCTTGCCAAATGTACAAATCAGCTTTAAATCAATCACTTATCTCTAGTTGAATAAAACAAAGTAGACAACCAGTTAAGTCTATATTTAGCTCTTCCAGCTAGATATTTTGTCATTTTCTAAACTCTCTGTTATGTCGGTCACCATTTCAATTAGTTGTCAGTGAAAACTGACAGTTCCATTGGTGAGACTCTAGTTAGCTTCGTGATCTCCATCCGTCGGGCATCATTGGAATTTTACTCATCGGGCAACACCATCTTTAGCTCATCGGGCAACATTCTAATTTTTCTCGTCGGGCATCCTATGGTTAAGTAGGAGATATTTTTCCACAGCAAGTCAAATTGTGATATTGCTATCAGGATTCAACTGTGTAGTTTTTGAGTCAAACTCATTGACCCATAATTCATGAGTAGTGGTTCACATGAACCCATCT
>MU228094.1:398026-411880 GCA_018584345.1 Thuja plicata
GCTTTGTTTTAGCATGCATGACTGGATTTTTGGAAATGTTAATTGCACTTGTATTATCACAATAGATAATTACTGGTTCTAGGATCTTCATATGCATACCTTCCAGTAACTATTTGATCCATGCAATATTTGATCAATTTACAGAAGAAACAACATACTCTACTTCTGCAGTAGATTGTGAGATGCATCCTTGTTTCTTACTAATCCATGTGACAAGTCTATCACCCATGAAGAATTCTCCTCCAGTTGTGCTCTTTTGGTCATCAATGTTTCCAGCCCAATCAACGTTGGTAAAGACCTTAAGTTCAAATTTCCCTTCTATTCTATACCATAAGCCATATTCCTCAGTATTCTTCAGATATCTTAAGATTCTTTTCACAACAGTCATATGTGATTCCCTGGGATTAGTAGAAAATCTAGCAACTATTCCTACTACATGTGCAATATCTGGTCTAGTATGTACAACATACATGAGTTTTCCAATCATTGATTTGTACAAAGTCTAATTTACCTTTGTTTTCTTGTCCTCCTTTTTCAAATTACATCCAGTTGCCATCGGTGTTCCAACTGGTTTGTATTCTTCCATCTTGAATATTTTCAGGACATCTTTAATGTATTTTGACTGATTAATGAAAATACCTTCACATTGTTGCATGATCTGTAGACCAAGAAGGAACTTGATCTCTCCAAACATAGACATCTCAAAATATTTTCTCATCTCATTAGAAAATGATTTGCATAGCATATCATTGCCTCCAAATATGATATCATCAACAAATATCTCAGCAATCAAACTGTTAGCATCAGTATCTTCCTTTAAATAAAGATTATAGGGTTTTGTGAAGTCTACGTACCATGTCCCTCTTGTCTGGATCAACAAACCCTTTTGGTTGTTCAATGTATACCTCTTCTTCAAGTATTCCACTCAGGAATGCAGACTTGACATCCATTTGATATACCTTAAATCCTTTATATGTAGCATAAGCAAGTAATATTCTTACTCCTTCTAGCCTAGATACAAGTGCAAATGTCTCTCCATAGTCAATTCCTTCTTCTTGTGCATACCCCATTGCATACTAGTCTTGCTTTATTCCTTGTGACTTCTCCATTCTCATTCAACTTATTCCTGAATATCCATTTTGTACCGATGACATTCTTGTCATCTGGTCTTGGCACAAGTGACCATGTTTTGTTTTTCTCAATATGCTCAATCTCATCATTCATAGCACTTATCCATTCTTCATTATCAAGTGCATCATTGATAGATTTTGGCTCAAACTCACAAATTAGACAACTTGAGTTTAGAGACTGACTTTGTTTTCTTGTACCAGCTTTCTTATCTCCTATGATCTGGATCTCTGGATGGTTCTTTCTTACATATCTTGCAAGTATAGGTACAACTCTTTGTCTATCAGTTTGATCATTGTTTTGTTCTTCATTATGCTCTTCATCACCTTGCACATTATCTTGATCATTGTCCTGACCTTCGGTATTTGCAGCATTATGCTTGGGTGCAATGATCTA
The DNA here is from genome assembly GCA_018584345.1 of Thuja plicata. NCBI lineage: Eukaryota > Viridiplantae > Streptophyta > Pinopsida > Cupressales > Cupressaceae > Thuja > Thuja plicata. Next base: position 399,551 of record MU228094.1, read on the forward strand.
TTGCTCAGGAGCTCTATATTGTTGGTAGGGTAGAGTGTCAGGTTCCTCATTGTAAGTGAACTTATTGTAATCCTCTGGTTCTTTAGTGCTTTCCTGTTCATTCTTCTCTACAAATTCATCTAACTTTACATTTTCACTTTCAATAATTTTGTTAGAGGCTTTGTTTAGACATTTATAAGCCTTCCTCTTGGTGGAATACCCTAGAAAAATTCCTTCATCACTTTTGGAGTCAATTTTTCCATTTCTATCATCTTTTAAGATATAACATTGACTGCCAAAATTTTTGAAATAACTTACATTGGGTGTGTATCCATACCATAGCTCATAGGATGTCTTTTTGATGTCTTTCTTCAATTGTACTCTGTTCAATGTGTAAACAATAGTACTAATAGCTTCCCTCCAAAATATTTGGGTAATGCCTTTCTCTATCATTAGTGTCCTTGCACAGTCAACTATGGATTTGTTCCTTCTTTCAGCAATTCCATTTTGCTGTGGTGTTCTTGGTGCAGAGATCTATCTTTTGATTCTATGCTCATTACAAAAGTTAGTGAATTCATTTGAAATAAATTCCCCTTTTCTATCTAACCTTAAGCATTTTATCTCCTTACCACTTTGCTTCTCTACCATTGCTTTTTACATTTAAACATCTTAAATGCTTTTGATTTATCTTTTAGAAACATGACTGTCATCATTCTAGAGTAATCATCATCAAAGAGAATGAAATATCTATCTCCATAATAGCTCTTTGTTGTCATAGGTCCACATAAATCAATATGGACTAATTCTAGAATTACATCAGATGTATGGGTTTTGCTTTTGAAACTAGAATTTGTCATTTTTCCTTTTTGACAATTCTTACACATGATATTGTCGGGCTTGGTCATCGTCGGTAAGCCTCTAACATTTCTCTTTTTGCTAATCTTTATCATGTTGTCAAAGTTCACATGACTTAGTCTTTTGTGCCATAACCATATGTTTTCTTTTGTAGCAATCAAACAAGTGGAGTCAGTATCATTCAGATAGGATAAGTTACCTTTTGTCTGCTCACTGGTACCAATCAGATTTCTAGATTTATTGAAGATCTTTGCCTTCTTATTTTCAAATGCTACTTTGTGACCTAAATTATTCATCTGAGAATCACTAAATAGATTATAATTCAATCCATTTACCCAATAAGCATTCTCACACTTTATCTGGTTATTCAACATTATTGTTCCTCTACCTTCAATTGGACAAGGTGTGTCATTTCCCATTCTTACTAAACCACCTTTATAGTATTCAAAAGTCTCAAAATTTTTCATATCACTAGTCATATGGTGAGCGTAGCCACTATCTATGATCCAAACATCATTTTTGCTAATTTTAATATGAGAGCTATTTCTACATACCTTTCTTCATCATCATTTGAATCATCTTTTACAGCCACAAACACCATATCGATGTCTTCATCAGATTCGGTGTCAGTATCATCATCCTTGCATTTTTCTAGGTAACTAACCTTCTTTTCTTTGTTCTTATAATCTCGAGTATCTGTTCTTTCTGATTGTCGGTAGCTTCTGTAATCACCTCTGTCAGACTTCTTTTCAAATGATCTGTCATTACTTCTGTCATCTTTTCTTCTGTTAGTACATTTTGTAGCAAAGTGTCCAATCTCTTTGCAATTAAAACAAACAAGTGGTAATTTAACTTTGTATTTACCTTTGCCTCTCTGCATTCTTCTTCCCATAAGTGCTTCAATTTCATCAAGATCATCTTCTTCACTTTCACTATCACTATCTTTTCTCATAGTGTTTTTGTGACTTGATTTACTTATTCTCATAGAAGTTTTGAATGCAGACTCTATGTTTGGTAAGACACAGTTATCAAAGTTATTCATCTCAAATGAAATCAGTCTTCCAATTAAACTGTCTAGAGTAACATTGCTAAATTTGCTACTGCTCTCATTTCTTGAATGACAGATACTCTAATAGCATAAGTAGGTAGTAATGTTCTTAGAATTTTACTTACCATTGTATCTTCTTCTAGTACACCTCCTACTCCTCGGATAGCATTGACTACCTCTTTGATTCTTGTGCTGTACTGAGTGATGTTTTCACCTTCTTTCTATAGACACCCTAAAATGGACAGACTTGCGACTTGACATTAAAAATACTAATTTTCATCTATTAATTAAAGGGTTTTTAATTGTTAATTAATCATCTATTTTCCTCTAAGTTCATTCTCCAAATCGTCTAATCAAATTCCTAAAATTAATTAAATACTTAATTTTATTTATTTAATTAACCTTAATTGATTAATTATCTTTAATTAATTAATTAAATTCAATTTCCTATAGTTTAAATTCAAATATTTAAACTTACTAATTAAATTCTTCCAATTAAATTAATTTCATTTAATAAAGCAATTCTAAATCAAAAGAATTCAATTATCTCACATGTTGAAAAATTTAATTAAATAAATGAATTAAATATTCATTTATCTTCAAAGAGATAACTCCAATCAGATCGTATGGGTTACTCCACCCATCTCTCCAGTCCACATGGGTAACTTCACCCACCTCTTAGTTCAAAAAGGTAACTCACAATTATCTCTTCAGTCAACCAAACTCTGTCTCCTCTTTACCAATTGAAGAGGTGGAGTTTATTGATGACTTCTGCAGTTCCCTTTGATCTCAAACATTCATCTCCCTATCTATGGGATTGATCTCAATCGTTCATTTCATCCCCAATTCCTTTGTCATAAACCCTTCATAACCATTTGAAGGATCCAGGATTTCAAGCTCTCATGTGCCATTACTATGTCATTTTGGTTCTAGCATTCAATCCATCTTGTGATCACACACCCATTTCAATTAGAAAATTCTCGACACTTCTCAATTCATAGACGCTGCCACACCAATAGTGAGCATCAAAAACAATGTTTTAGAAGGAGTAGAGAGAGACAATAGAAGCTTCAAGAACTTTGGGGTTTGCATTCATTTGTTTTCCTTTCTTTTCTTGTACATTTTATTGGTTACATTTCAAGTTATTCATTTTAGTAGTTCTTGTGTGCTTGATTTATATCATTGTAAAACTGTTGCTACTAACCCTCACCTTTGGAAAGCTTGGGAACCATGAATCACGAAGAGAGGCATATATTTTGGTGAAACCGACATGAAAAAATAGCCCAAATATCTCTTGCAGATGACAAACAGAATTGATCAGCCACGCCTGTACGGTCGCAGACCTAAAAATTTGTATTTTTTTCAATATCTGTGTTATTTCACAATATGCTGGTATTCTGCCGCACTTGACAAAATTGTAGGTTTTTGCATTTCTTTTCTATTGTCTTCTGGGTCTCTGTGTTTTCTATAGTTTACTGCAATTGACCATCCAGTACCGCAATCAGAAGAATTGTACCACAATTGACCGATCCAGATTGCAATTGATTGGGCATTACCACAACTAAAAGTTATTTACCACAATTGCTACTTTTGGGCCACAATCACTTGTTATTTACTACAATTGCTTGTGCATTGCCGCAATCGCCTGCAAAATTGCTAATCAGGGACAAATTATTTATCTTCCTATCTGAAAATCTAATACTTTCTTTATTTTTTTGCAGGACGACGAGTTCCCACGAACAGGAAGGGTAAGTTATGGGTGAGTATTATTCATTGTTTCAAAGTTACACATACTCTCACTTTGCAAAAATCCTTTTGATACTAACTTGTTTAAACAAAACAAATTAAAAAGAATTCACTTGTCAATTTGGGATTAAAAAGAACAGTGTTTGTCAAACATCTCACATCTCACATTTCAGATTTGGTTTTAAAATTGACGTGGGGACTAAAATTGAACAAGGAAAAAAATATCTCAATTTGGTGCATTGAACAAAGAAATCAACACCTACTTTTGGGCTTTAAAACTGAACACTTGTGCTTGTAGGGTGGTGTAGCTTAGTTCACATTTCAAATTTTTGGAGCTTAATCGATTTACCTTGTGTCTTAAGTTTGGGGTGCACTTGCACAATCTGTTAGATTAAACACCTTTATACTTTTTTAGAAAGGCCTATCCGGGAAATGCGCTTCTTCCTTGAAGAATGACCTTAAACTGGTAATCCTTTTGATCGGTATATAAACAAGGCACGAACCAAAGTTTTGTCTTATCTAGCCAAGCTTGGGCGAGGTGTGTTGGTGATAGTCTAGATTGGGTGAATATTCCTAAGGAGCCAGCGTGATCAACTAGGCTCTTAAGTGATTCACACACATACAAACTGATTGGAGAGACGCCACGGACCCTTACTACAACCTTTTTAGTTAGAGGCCAACCTGATTTACCTCTGAACATATACCTTATTATAGTGCAATGGGTTGCATAATTTCCCCCCAAGATTCCCAACATATGTGTCCCATTGTATTTTCGTAGTGAAAGAGATCTTCACTCCATGACAACGATACCTAGAAATGACAAAAACACGGGCGCCTACGTCATGGAACTTTGTGTCCTAGTAGTGTGACAATTGCTATGTGAGCTAACATATATTCAAGCATTGGGCCTATAACATTGTATTATGAATCCATTGACCTTGATTAATCTGACTATTCATTGTTGAGACCTTGTGATAAACTTGCAACTTGAAAAAGTTGTAGAACATACACATTGTCATTCTTCATTCTTCAAAACATAGTGTCTGTTGTGCTTGTTTCTTTGATCAATTTCTGAAAGTACAAAAAAAAACATACAAACTATCAAAATGAGTCAAACGTGTTAAATTCTAAGGTTGTCAACATCAACTGTATTGCAAATCAGAATCCTTGTTCCAGAATATCAAAATTGTCAAACAGTGACACTTGTCCTCTAGTCTTTTTGAGTCTGTTTCCTGTTTACCACAATTGCCCGCACTTTGCCGCAATTGATGGAAGTCTGCCATAGTTAACTTATTTATTTCCGCAATCGACCTATTTATTACCACAATCAGTGATAAAGTACTGTAATCAACCTTTCACTTTACTGCAATTGGTGAAGTTGTGCTGCAGTTGACTAGAGATAATTTATTCTTGTTTTGACCTAAAAACCTTGAAAGAACTCTTCATTTTGGTGTCCAAAACTAGTGTCTATCCTAGAAAATTGTGAAGAACATTGTGTGAATCTCTAAACATTAAAGATAATCCCTACTTTGAAAAACATGATTATTGTGTAAAAAATTGTTAGTTTGAAATCTCAGACTTGAAATACCTTGATCTCATCATATCAAACATCATCATCTTTATCAAAGTGACTTTGTCCCAGGAAATGGTCGTCAAATCTTATCTTTTTACATCATCACCACTTTGAGATCAAGATATATCAAAATCTATCCTTAGAATTACCCTTGTCCAAAACATAACTCGGGCTTCCTTAGAAAGGTTATCCTTTTTTGTTTGCTTTATATCACTAGTTTTAGTTACAAGATCTAGAACACACTATGTCTCAAACACCTCATGAAGGGCCTTACACAAGTTTGAAGGCTAGAAAACAAACTAATGAGTCATATGTTAACAGATTCCTCACTTGGGAAACAAAGCAAGAGAATGATCCTTTCATAAATACCAGTTCTTCTCTATTCATTGAACAACCTCGTGTGTCAACTTTTTTTGAAAATGTCACAGAAGCAAAGATTGAAGATGTTGAGCAAGATGCTTATTCCACACAAGTAGTTGATGCTGTTGTAGAGAGGAATCTCGAATGTTACTTAGCCATACTGATAAAGAAGGGAGTCAAAATCCCCACTGAATTTAGTGTGTTGACCATATGGCCCAAAAACCCTCTTGTAGGTCAAAACACTACTCAATCCTCTCAGATACTACCTATTGTGTTCCAAATCTTCCCACCATTGGTAACACCCACTTTGACATAATGATACCCAATCAAACCAATTACACAAACCAGGCCAACACATCTTCCACTCAAAGCATAATAGGTTCACAACTAAATGCACCTATGGTCACTAGTACACTCCCACCTTTGGTCACATGGCCGGGGAAATCAAGTTCTCATTCTATGCCTTCCATCCCACCAAATACCAACTATTCTAAAACTATATCACTACTGCAGTCAATTCCTACTAGTCTTGGGGTCAACACCTCATGCCCACAAGGATCCATCTCTGCAGGTATAACTTGCAATCAATGCCCACCCAATCCTACACCATTTCCCATTCCAACATCAATCCAACCTCCACAACAACAACCCCAGCTTTAGTTGCCACAATTCCAACCCTAGCAACACCAACCCTAGCTTAAGTTGCCTCAAATCCAACCCTAGAAACAACAACCCCAGCTTCAGTTGCCATAATTCCAACCCCAACAACAGTAACCCCAGCTTTAGTTGCCTCAAAACAAACCCCAGCAACAACAACCCCAGCTTTAGTTGCCTCAAATCCAACCCCAGCAACAACAACCCTAGCTTCAATTGCCTCAATTCCAACCTTAGCAACAACAACCCTAGCTTCAACCCCAACCTCAACAACAACAATATCAAGCCCAACAATATCAACCCCAATTTCAACCACAACAACATTCCCAATTCCAAGAACAAATGCATCAAAACCCACCATGGGCTACTCATGTGCCCCCATTTCAAAATCACTTGGTGAGAAATCAATATCAAGTCCCCAGGATGAAATCCTATGTTCCTACTCAAGGAACACAGAGGTGCAGCCTCATACCCACTACAACATAGAGGAACGTCATCACACATCAACCTCAATATCAAATGGACATGTTAATGCAACAAATGCAAACCCTTCAAACCCAAATGATGGATATGCAAAATCAGGGGCAAACTAAATCCTACACTGCAGAGGATTTATTCCCATACTCCTTTGACCATTCTCTCCACATGTCTTCATTCCCAAATCACTTCTCGGTACCAACATTCGACAAATATAGGGGCAATGCCAACCCTATTGAACATATTGAGAGTTTTTTGCTAGTTGCATTGAATTCACCCATGATGAAACATATTTAATGCGACTTTTCCCACAAAGCTTAGCCAGACCAGAAATGGAGTGGTTCTCACATTTACCTCATGGCATTTAGTCTTGGGGTGAACTGGCTAAAAAGTTCATAGCTCACTTCCATCATAACATCGAGCACAAGGTCAGTATCAAGGACCTTTGCGATATCAAACCAAAGGATGGAGAGTCTTTTGTGAAGTTCCTATAGAGATGGAGGAATATAGAAAACTGCATAACGTATGATGTGCCCAAATAAGACCTAATAGTCATGTTCATTGACAATCTGATTCCAGACATATCATTCACAATAGAATTATAGTTAGCTCCGAACTTCACACAACTCATCAAACGAGGAGTTCATTGTGAGAAAAACTTAGTCAAACAAGGAATCCTTGCAGATCCAACACAAATGAATACAAACAAAAATGCAACGGACAAAGCTAAGTGGTGGAACAAAAACAAAAATGTCACCAATAATGGGGTCATTGATGTGAAGACAATCAACTATGTACAACCCAAGGTGTCACTGCAAGGCACACCTATGGCCAAAAAACAACCCACATGGCCCACTCAACAAGAATACACCCAAAACCAACCTCCCCTTGTCCAAGCAGCCGCTATGTCAAACAATCAACAATAGACTCAACGCAAACCATGGCTTCAATTCCAGCAATGAGATTTCACACCATTAGGAGAGCTGATAGAAACAACTTTGTAGAAGATGATATAATCAAACACTATCACTCTCCCAGAAATTTGGGAATTTGAACAAGATGCAAACAAACCAAGGTGGTATAATGACAAATACTTCAGTGAGTTTCATCGGGTGAAAGGGCACAAAATGCCTAACTGTTACCGATTGAAATACGCTATCCAAGATCTGATTTACACAGGGGCCATTGATGTGACAAATAACCAAGCCAAAGGAACAAATGATCTCACTATATTCAATGATACTTTTCATGATCACAACAAAGGGAAAGCCTCCAGGTCTGGTGGACAGACAAAACAAGTCAACTATACATATGCCAATAGTGATAATGTCATCAATTGCCTCAATCCTTTAGATAGCCATGTGGCTATGATCACTATCAAAGACCAAGGTAACAAATGTTCTATAACAATGCATCATGCCAGAGTTGTCTTAAAAGGAGTACCATCCTCATCTACTATATTTGCCAATCCAAATGAAAAATTAGATCCACAACCAAGCATAGTGGATCAACTAAAGCGCACACCTGTCTAGATCTCCATGTTTAACTTATTGCGCATATCTTTGCAGCATAAATTGGCACTTGACCAAGCCCTTCAGAATGCAGCTATCCCAAGGGACATAACACCCAAGAGCTTCCAAATAATGGTTAACTATATAGCTGCTAACAAACATGCCACATTCACAGACCATGATGTGCCGCCGCATAAACCCCTACATAATGATCCTTTGCACTTACTTGTCCAGGTCCACAAAAGTGCTATCCATAGTGTCCTTGTTGATGGTGGAGCTGGGTTAAACATTTGTACTCTAAAGTTAATCAAGCAACTGGGCTATTCATAATAAAGCATTGATGTCATGAGGAGGATAAATATCAGAGCTTATGATGAAGAGGAAAGGTCCTCTAAAGCTATTATCATTCTACTTATCCATATTGGTCCAGTGGTCAAAAACACTCCCTTCCAGATCCTAGATCTTGAGTTGGGATACAACATGTTACTAGGGAGACCATGGATACATGAAATGCAAGTTGTGCCCTTGACATACCATCAATGCATCAAGTTCCCACATTAGGGAGAAGAAATAATCATAGAGGGAGATCCCCAACCTTTCCAATACTGTAATGCGGTCCAAATCAGCACAGACAACCAAGTACCTTTAAACCAAGATGCAAGCATCCCCTCTTCAGATTCCAATCCTAAGGATGTCACATGGAAAGCGTGAAAAATATCCATTATCGAAAAGGGTTGTGGTGAATATAGATATGAGGAGGTTTCATCATCACACACATGCCTCAGAGCCCTAGAACTTATGGCATGCCACAACCTATTATTATAACAGAAACTTTGCAGCCTGTTCTATTCAGATATCCGCTCACAACCTTTGTTAGATGTGGAGACATAGCAGAAGAAAAGCCATTTGGACAAGATATCAGTACATAGTTATACCAAGACCCACAAGAGATAATCTGATAACCCCTACCCCTATCGAACTATGGTAATAGTTATACAATGTTACAAAGATTCTATATGATGGTACGACTAGTCTGGGTGCAAGAAAACAAGGCTTAATGGAATTGTCTCTCCCTCCAACCCAAAGAAAAAAGAGAGGGTTAGGCTATGGGAAAAAAAGAACTGGTCCTATAATCCTAGACATCCAAGTTGACCAGGAACAAATAGCAGAGATGCACCAGGGGCACAACACAAAACATGTCTTGATAAGTATCATAATGGCACAATTGTTCCCACCGAAGAGGGAACCACTCAAACCCAAATAAACCTCAACATAGTGATTGATGATAATGAAGGAAGTGAGACATCTGACAAGCATTCTATCGAAATTGACTCCCAAAAGTATGAGTGGAGATCCCTTCATGACTCTAAACCGTCAATCCTAGATTATTCCCCTCAGTCAGACTCTATCATAAACCTGGAAGACTTATTTGACCAACTATCCATTAATGACCAACCCTGCATAGATAAACATGTCATTTACCATTCCTTAGGTGATGCATCCACATCACATTCTAGTTTTGTAGGAACCATATCCTTCATCCCTTTCAAACACATAGAGTCAAACCAAAACAAGAGTCTATGTCTAGTACACCCAGAGCTAATAGAGTGGGATCAACAAGAACCACCTAATATGGATGTCTTCAAGAATGATGAGGCTATTGCAGACTTTATGGGACTTAGAGAGGGAATGCGATCAAGAGACCACAAAGCATGCTTCTCCTTTGACCTCAATAGATCAGCATACTTCAGGGAGGAAGCCCCTCTTTCTAGTCCACAAAAAGAAGAAGAAAAAAAGCAAAAAGTAAAGAGAAAAAAAATTGCTCTCTTAGTGAAAACCTGACAAACAGTCGCTATTGAGTAGGTACCTTGGTGAAAACCTGGAAAATAGGTGCCAACTGTTCAAATCTAGCTTCACCATCAATGATCTCCAAGATCAAAAGCTTGAGCACACTTCAAATGCAAGACTGACTACACAAGCTATATCTAGAAGCACAGACCTCTCTAAGCACCAACCATATCCATGGTTAAGCCTAGTCCACCAGACTAGGGACGATTCTAAATATTTTGCAAAAATCCAAAAAAAATTGTAAAACACATCAAAATCCTAAAAAGATCAAAAACTTTGTGAAAATCAATCTTCATAAAAAAACATTCAAAAAAATGGCAAAATCCCAAGCAATAAAGCCAACTCGGTTATCAAGAGAGAAAATGGTGATCATACCTAGTCAATCAATGTCACAATCATGAGCTTTTGCGAATCAACATTGGGATCATCTGACACAACTTTATCAATTGATCAAATCAATTAGTAAGAAACTAGAAACCAAGCCAATCTATCAATTGTCACAATCATGAGCTTTGAAAATTAGCATTGGGCCCATCTGACACAGCTAGATTAGATGCCAAAATGATCATAATCAATCAATCAAATCATATCAATCATCTTACACAGTGATGGATATGATCAAACCAGACAGGTTAGTCTTATATGAGTAATTTATTACTGAAACCAGACACACTCAAACAATCAAGCCAATCAAGCCTATCTAAAGAGTCGATCTAATCAAGAGAATCCAACTGCATCTAGGAACCATCCAAAAAATGTTGACTAGGTTAGTCAGTCAAATGTCAGTCTATATTTTGTGGTTATGTTCTTACGCTACTCGAGGATCCACCATGTGAGGAGAGTAGCTATGATAGATCATGACTTATTTTATTTGATTGTTGTCTATTGAATGTTCACTTCAATTTCAAGGCCATGATGATTTAGGATAAATGCAGTAGGTGCTGTCACTTATTTGGCAGCCATGTAGTTCCATGATCTGAGCTTAACCCTGGGAAAGAATTGAACATTCCTTCTCTTTTATTTTCTTGTTTAGTTTATAGAATCAAGAGCTCGCGACATATTTAGATGGACTCTGATGCGTTGGAGTTCTATCTTGGTTTCTATGGTCTTTTCTTTTATTTTGCAATCAAGAGCTCGTGATGCTATCCAGATGGAATCTAGGGGCGTAGGAGTTCTATCTTGTTTGATTTGGATTTTCTTTATGGAATCAAGAGCTCGCGGTGTTATCTAGATGGACTCTAGGTGCATAGGAGTTCTATCTTGGTTTCTTTTTTTTTAGTTTATTCAGAGGACAAAGTGGTATCCAGATGGTCAATATCTGGGTGCTTTTGGCTCTCTTTCTTTCAAACAGGGAACATGGCTGAACCAAATGGTCAATATTTGGGTGCACTAAGTTCTCTTTCTATTCAATCTCTCTACTCCTTCCACTTATCAAGAGCTCATGGCGGTATCCAAGTTGTATGTGATCTGGATGCATTGGACACTCTTTGGAATTTCAAAAAACAAAAAAAGATGCAATGATGACAAAAATTGGAAATGCGGAAGCGACTTGGGTCACCCATCCATTCTATCAATCCATATCTATCAAAGTCGACCATCCTTTCTATCAATTCATATCTATCAATAAAATCCCAGAGAACACAATTTTTACTAATTTTCTTCTAACTAACACATGCATTACTCAGATATTTTGTGCAGAGTAGATTGCATTCATTTATTGCATAAGAAAAATCCAAAATATGAGCATAGTAGATCATATAATCAATGCATCCATCATCAATAACATCCTAACTAAGATAGGAATTCATTCATCATCATCATATAGTGATTCATATTTTGAACAAATTAATGCTCATCTAACACATTTTCTATGCTTAATTTGTTGAGGTGGCATATTGTCCACCTGCTATCATTGGGGCAAGCTGGGGCAGGATCAAATCTAAAAATTCTTTGACATAACATAATGAATCACATTGTATCAAAGAGAGGCAAATGTAGACACTCTAAAATGGACAGACTTGCGACTTGACATTAAAAACACTAATTTTCATCTATTAATTAAAGGTTTTTTAATCGTTAATTAATCATCTATTTTCATCTAAATTCATTCTCCAAATCATCTAATAAAATTCCCAAAATTAATTTTATTTATTTAATTAACCTTAATTGATTAATTACCCTTAATTAATTAATTAAATTAAATTTCCTATAGTTTAAATTCAAATATTTAAACTTACTAATTAAATTCTTCCAATTAAATTAATTTAATTTCATTCAAT
>MU228094.1:418731-471034 GCA_018584345.1 Thuja plicata
TTGATGCCTTTGTGTTGTCAATTGGATTTGTAAGATCAAAATTAGATCATTGTGTTTATTTCAGAGTTGAAAATGATCACCTTCTTATTGTTGCATTATATGTTGATGATATGTTGCTGTTTGGGAATGGTAAGGGTATGATTTCTGATTTTAAATCTTAGTTGTTAGCACAGTTTGAGATGAAAGATCTTGGGGCAGAAAGGTACATCTTGGGTATGGAAATTAGTAGAGACAGGTCTAACAGAAAACTTTGGTTGAGTCAGAGTAAGTATGTAAAGTCTATGTTGGACAGGTTTAGCATGGAAAATTGTAGACCACTATGTGTTCCTGTTTCAGTGGGAACAAATTTATCTATAGATGATTTTCCAAAATCTCCTAGTGAGGTGGAGGACATGAGTAGAGTACCTTATGCTAGTGTAGTTGGCAGTCTTATGTATGCTATGGTCTGTACTAGACTAGACATTGCCCAAGTAGTGGGAGTCCTGAGTCAGTTTATGGCTAACCCTGGACGGGTACATTAGGATGTAGTTAAGTGAGTATTCAGATATTTGAGGGGTACATCAGATTACTCCATATGTTACCATGGTAACTCTTCTGGATATTCGCATTTAGTTTGTATTAGTGGGTTTGTGGATTTAGATTGGGTAGGTGATATTAATAGTATGAGATCCACCAGTGCTTATGTGTTCACTTTGTTTGGTGCTGCCATTAGTTGGATGAGTAAGCGACAACCTGTGGTTGCTTTGTCCACTACAGAAGCTGAGTACATGGCTGCTACTCATGCTTTTAAGGAAGCCATTTGGCTTAGGAGATTGTGTTTTGATGTTGGTGTTGATGTAGAACATATTACTATTTGGTGTGACAGTTAGAGAACTATTTTCCTTGCAGAGAATCCAACTTTCCATGCCAGAATGAAGCACATTGATGTGCAGTTTCACTTTGTGAGAGATATGGTGGAAAATGGAAAGGTAAATTTAGAGAAGGTAGATATTGTGAAGAATTTTGCAGATGCATTAACAAAACTAGTGGGCATTGTGAAGTTCAGATGGTGTTCAGAGTCTATGGGCCTTTTGACCTATAGCGGTTAGTTTCTGTTATGTTCCTATTGCTCTTACAAGGTGTTCGACAAGTGGGAGAATGTTAGGAATAAGGTGTATCAACCTTGGATAATTCCTATTCTTATTATTTGTTTTGTAAAATGTATTTCTTGCAAATAAGGTAATTAAGTGTGAGTGTACATGTCTAGTTGGCATGTTGACGTGTCACTCCACTTGATGTGTCAGCATCTTGAATTGTGTGTAAGGAGATCATGGCTGAAATGGTTATGATGGATTCCTATGACATGTAAGAGCTATTTCTAGAAGATTCAATGATGGGTGAAGACATGCAAGACATGTGGAAACTGATAAAGTTGAGTACTGTACACTCTTTTGAAACGGTTATGATGGATTCCTATTTTCTCAGAGAATGGTAAAACCCTAATACAACTATCTTTGGAAGTTTCCCTAAAAAGGAAAGCAAATGATATAAGCATTTTTTAGGGTTGCAGACTGGGATAAGAAAAGAGTGTATTATTGGTATGATCTCATGCTACTGGATTTGTCTTTGAGTGTCGATTGTCTCTAGAAAGAACTAGCATTGCAAGTGTGTTGTAACTGTTGTGTTGAAGATAATACATTGTGCAGGTTTTGGAGTGCTAGGGTTTTTTACCGAAAGGTTTTCCCCAGGGTAAATCATTGTTTCATTATGTATTTTCTATATGCATGGTATATGGATGCAATATCATTGTTAAAGTAGTTAACAAATCTAAAATTGTAAGGATTTAAAATAATTTGCACAATACTTTCCTTTAGAGATTAGTGTAGGAAGCTGTTTCCGCACCTGAGTTTCCTTACATCCTGCACCATTCTCCCTTAGTATAAAAGAATTCAAGTCACATCAGGTGACAAGTGTGTAGGATCAATTCCCATATTTTTGAAATCACTTTCAGGTACCCAAGTGGCTTCAACTTCAGACATATTCTTCCACTTGATCAAATGCTCCATGCAAATTTTGTGTCTATTTTTCTTTGCAACTATGGAATCTAGTACTTGCTCTACTTGTGGCTTGGTGTGGGGAGGAAATATCATATTAGTGACTACCTCTGAAACATGAGAATCTCCTTTACCTTCGTCTGGATTGGGACCTTTGTAAGGCACTAAATTTGCCACATTAAAAATAGGAGATAGATCTATGTCTTCTGGTAGGTCCACCTTGTAAGAATTACTTCAATATTTGGCCAGTACTTGACATGGACCAATTATTCTTATTTGTAACTTATTAGGTACTCCTTTCTGAATTCTTTCTTTATTCAAATGCACCATGATTAGTTCTTCTACTAGGTACTACACATCTATCCTCTTGACATCAACTCTGTCCTTAATTTTCTTAGTGTTCTCTATCAGAGACTGATTCACTTGCTCATGTATCTCCTTCATGGATTGTGAAAAATCCTCAGTATGTCCACTTCTACTTTTGATACTTCTAAGGTATCTAAGCTCCAACACACCTCTGGGATGCATTCCATACACTATTTCAAAATGAATCTTCCCTATTGTCCTGTTTATAGTATCATTGTAAGAAAATTCTTCTTGGTGGATGATTTGGATCCCAAGCTTGAACATACTCTTTACTTAAACACCTTAAAAGGTTTCTAAGTGTCCTATTAACAACTTATGTCTTCCCATCTATTTGGGGATGGTATGCAGATCCAGATGACAAGTTGGTTCCTAACCTTTTCCACAAAGTTTTCCAAAAATGACCAATGAACTTTGAGTCTCTGTCAGACACTATTCTTGTTGGTAAACCATGAATCCTAATTAATTACTTGGAGAATAAATTGCCTACTTGAATAGCATCATGGGTCACCTTGCAAGAAATAAAATGAGACATTTTCTAAATCTATCTACCACAACATAAATACTATCAAAACTAGTCTTTGTCTTAGGTAACCTAACCGCAAAATCTATACTTACACACTCTCATGGTATGTTGGGAATTGGTAAAGGCTGATAGAGTCCAACATTGGAAGTAGTTCCTTTATATTTTTGAAAAATTGTGCACTATTATACATAATTCCTTATCTCCTTATGCATCTTAGGATAATAGTAGAATATTTGTACTAGCTCCATAGTTTTGTTCAACCCAAAGTGTCCACTTAAACTCCCATTATGCTTTTCTTGAATCAATTTTTCTCTCATTGACCCCCTTAGTACACAAATCTGAACTCCTTTAAACAATATCCCATATTGGAATGTATAATCAACATAGTAGCTATGGAAGTGTTTCTCAAACTCTTGACATACCTTGTAGACTGCAGAAAAATCTTCATATTCTTTATAGAGTTCCCTAAAACTATCAATCCCAAAGCTCTTTAACTGAACTTCTTGGACTATCAACAATCTTCTACTTAGAGCATCAACAACTTTATTTCATTGACCCTTCTTGTGTTTAATAATAAATGTATAGGACTATAGATACTCTACCCATTTGATATGCTCATGACTCAACTTATCTTGAGAGTTAAGGAAACTAAGTATTTGATTGTCTATATAGAAAAAAATCCCCTTGGAAATAAGTAATGCCTCCATTTTCTTAGTGTTTGTACAAGAGAATATAAATCTAGGTCATAGGATGAGTACCTTTTCTTAGCTTCATTGAGATTTTCACTTAAAATGCTACTGACTTTCCTTCTTGGTTCAAGACTGCCCCTGCTGCAACATTGCTTGCATCACACTCTATGATGAAGGGTTTGTCAAAGCTAGTTAATACTAACATAGGTTGTGTGGCCACATTTTTCTTCAGGGGTTCAAATCCTACATTTTCTTGTTCTATCCATTGGAACATGGTATTTACACCTCCTTTGATTGTATCAAGTATAGGAGTACATATTGCACTAAAGTTTATTATGAAATTCCTATAGAGTTGAGCTAATCCATGAAAAATTCTCACCTCACTAGATGTCTTTGGAGTGGGCCAACTGAGTATTGCTTCAACCTTTGAGGGGTCCATCTTCAAGTCTCCTTTTGAGACCACAAAGCCTAGATAGACAAGCTCATGCTTCATAAACTCACATTTCTTCAAATTGATAGTTAGTTGTTCTCCATTCAACTTATTTAATACAATTTTTTAATGTTTAAGATGATCTTATTTAGTTTTGCTAAAAGTTAAGATATCATCTAGATAAACAACTACAAATTTACGAATGTAATATGTTAGGACTTCATTCACGAGTCTCATGAATGTGATAGGAGCATTAGTGAGTATGAATGACATAAAAAGCCACTTATATAGGGCTTCTATGGTTTTGAATGTTTTCTTCCACTCACCCCCCTCCTTAATTCTGATTTGGTGGTAGCCACTTTTAAGGTCTATCTTGGTGAAATACCATGCACCTCCTAAATAGTCCATCGGGTCCTCAATCCTTGGAATGGGAAATCTATATATGATAGTATTTCGGTTGATGGAACTAGAATTAGTACAAAACCTCCATGTTCCCCCCTTCTTGGGTGCCAAAACTATAAGAAATGCACATGGGCTAATACTTTTCCTGATTAATCCACTATCAAGAAGCTCTTGGACTTGTTTGTACTCTTCTTCATTTTGTTGGGGTGTCATCTTGTAAGAAGATTTGTTAAGAAAAGAAGCCCCTGGGATGAAGTCAATCTAATATCTTATAGCTCTTTGTTATGGTAGAGTGGAAGGTGTTCCATCACTAATGTTTTCTTTAAACTATTCTAACAAAGTTTGTACTTCTAAAGAGACATTCACCTTCTTATCTTTCCTCTCTTCCTTAGGCTTTAGAAATATGAAAAACCCAATTCCTTCTTCCTCTTTTAGAGTATCCAAGAATTATTTCTCACCTACCAATAACACATTAGGACCACTAGAATTTCCTTCTCCACCATCTCCTATGGCATGAATTTGGTAAGTGACTCCATATTTTTGGAAAGTGTACGAGTTCTTTTCTCCATGATGAACTACCTTTCTGTCATATTTCCATGGCCTACCCAATAGTATGTTACATGCATCCATTGGTAAAAAATCACACAAAATTTTATCTTTGTAACCCCCTATGATGAATTCCACCCACACTTACTTACTCACTAAAACATGTTTCCCTTTGTTGATCTAGGTAACTCTATAGGGGTTAGTATGATAAATTCTTTACATTTTCAATATATTCACTACCTCCTATGATATTATGTTATCCGTGGACCATGAATCCACAACAACCTTGCATACTTTATCCATAGTCTTTCAATTTATCCTAAGCAAGGATCTTCTTTGTCTTGACTCCTCTTTCACAGGTTCTTTAATCAAGATTATTCTTATCATGAGGTTCTCACCAACCTCTGAGTCTAAACTCACCTTTGGTGATTTCACACTTCCAGTGTATTCTTGAACATAGTTTACTCTCCTATCCCCTCCTTGAGATGAGAAGTATTCTCAGGGTTTATAAAGGAAAGGCTCCCAAATTGATGGCAATTATAACATTTCATTATAGAGAAATAGGATCCTCTCCCTGATCCTCCAGACCTAAATCTGCTAATGCTGCTAGAACCCCTTCCTCAATAACTGCCTCTGCTACTATAATCCCCACTATGTTATTGCATCTTGGATTCCCCTTGGGATATTTGGTATTTTTCCTTCCACCAAAACTTCCTCTATGACCTCTTCCATCTCTTCCTAGGCCTCTGCCTCTAGTACTTTTCTCATGCTTCTTTTTGTTCTTCTCTTCCACTTTTAGTGCCAACTGATAGCACCTTTGGAAGATGGAAGGACTTTATAATATAATATCTTCTTGGATATTACATCTCAGCCCATTAAAGTATCTTTCAACCTTGGTACTTTCATCCTCTATCATATTAGACCTCAGACACAACTTTTGAAACTCTTCAGTGTATGTGATGACATCAAGGTCTCTCTATTTCAAGTTCTGTCTCTTTCTATGAAGTTGGATTTCATAGTCATTAGGTACGTAAGTCTCTTTAACCTTGGCCATCATTACCTTCCAAGTAACAATTGGATTCTTTCCCTCCTTTTTCCTTTCTATCTGAACAAACTTCCACCATGTTAAATAAGCCCCTCTTAATCTTGATTTATCCACTTTAACCTTTGTGCTTCACTTATGCCTTCACATTCCCAATGGTTTTCCAGGCCCTCTATCCATTCCATTACTAGATGTAGTTCCATTTTTCCACAAAAAAGTGTCATTCCTTCTATTGATTTTCCTCCCAAGGATTTTAGGGCTTTAAAAAATGGTTCTTTTGGTATCATAGGGTCTGGTTCAGGTACTTCATCCTCTACTGTAACTCCCTTTCCCTTGTCTTCTTTTTCACTCACCTTGACACTCACTTCTTCAATCTTCACCTATACCTCACCCAATTTGTTTTCCAACTTCTCCAACTTCTCTAAGAAATATATTCTTCTCTTCTTAGTCATCTAATTTCTTGGCCAATTCTGCATTATTCACCATGATTGATTCACCCACTGATTCTAAATTTGATATACAACTTCCACCTTGCCCAAATCTTTAGGCTCAAATTCTACTTTTATAGGGAGGGTGCTCAAATGAGCTACTCTAAGCTCTTCACTAGGTCACTTCTAGGACCTTCTAGGGATTCTTTTCAACCACAAACCCTTCTACCTTAGAAGGTTCAAACTCCTTTCCCTCCTACTCTCCTAGAGCTTCTCTATCAAGTCAATTTCACAAATTCCTATTGTTGAAATCACAAGGGTAAGCAAAAAAATCAACTTCCTAGCCCTTCCACAATCATCTTGTAGGAGCCTAGGGATTCCAAAATCATAATTTAGATCCCAAACCTTCCATTTTTTGTGGTCTTCAACCCATTGTTCGATCAATTTCAAGTTTCCTTATTTTTAGGCCTACTAGGTTTGTAGGTCTCAATTAGCCCTAATTCCAAGGTTTTAGGACTCTAACTCAAAACTATTTCAAAAAACCTACTGAACACTTCAGCATTATAGACACCCTTTGGGAGATCTCAAGGGTTTTTTAAGTTTTACTTCTCTAACTCTCTGTATAGTGCCAAACCCTAATATGGGTGATTTACAAGGAAACAAGCTTAAAATCAATATTTCAAATGGAAATCCACTCAAATGGATTCATATTCTCTTTGTCTCTTTACCAAGTTTATATTTGATCCTTATAAACACCTCCATGTTATTGGGTTTGACAATCCAACCATCTCTTGCAAGATCTTGAGCTCTGTTACTCTTTCTTCCTAGCCGGACTATAACAGAGCTCGCCTAGGGAAAGAGTTGAAAAATAGTAAACACCACTTTCTGGACTCTAACAAAAATGAAACTACTATACAATTACTCTAATCTCATTCCTGAAAGGGTGATGAGTTTCCCATTGAGGGGTTTCATGGTAGAGTCATTTTATTGGACCAAACTCTATCCAGTCTAGTGAATAGGAACCATAGATAGAAATTACCTTACATAAACAAAAACTTAACAAAAATCCAAACCAATGTACACAATTCAAGAAACAAGTCTACTCTAAATATATACAATGATAAAGCATCGATTTAAATCCATTAAACACAAATCACACCAATTGTTAAGGATCTAGAGAGAGTTCCAGAAAATTGTCAACTGTTTACCATAGAATTCATGCCAAATGTTAGCCAACCCACTTACAATGTCTATTAAGGTATTATATACATCCTCCCATCATGTTTCCTCCATTAGTGCTGACTCATAACTAATATTTAATAAAAATTCCCTAACCAACCAAATGTTGTCGAGCGACTTTGAAAAGTTGCAAAAGTTTCTTTAGCAACTTTTTGCAACTTTTACAACTTTGAAATTTACAATGCTTTTACCCAATCTATGGGTGAAGAATGATGTTTTTACATCCCCTAGATATGTCTACAACCAAAAAAAGACATTTTATGCACTCTTGGTTCCATTTTGCACATTATGCCAATTTGGCTTACATTGCAACTTTTGAATCAACTGGACACATATTGACTAAATTAGAAAAACAAAACACAAAGCTCACCAATGACATCTATTGGAATCTTGACTAGTCCTTATTCAAACCATGAACCTAATGAGATCACACACACCAAAATTTTAGGGTTGCACATATATAACCCCTAGGTGCTCCTGCACCAATTCTGAAATAGAATTGATATTTATTTTTTAAATGGAAAATTTTCATCTCCTCCTGGGTATTCACCCTTAGTAGAGTCACTGATTGAAAGGTTTTTGAATATTAGAGTCACCAACTCTTTTCAAGGAAAATAATGTTTATTGTCTTTTGGATTCTTCCTTCCAGTAGAGTGTACTTTTAAGAGAATCTAGAATTTGTATTTTAAAAAACAACTCCCCAGTAGAGTCACCAATCTATTGGTGCCAAAATAAATAGATTTGATTTCCTATAGAATTTCCAACCTAATAATGGGAAACCCAGGTGATCTAGCCAAATTAAAAGTTCAACCAAGGACAAGGTTTGAACTTCTGCAATTTTTTCTTTGAAAAACCAAGGTTGGTAAACCTATACCTAAAACGTATCCTCCAAGTCCAGAATTTTTATAGAAGATAAGAACCAATGAAAACTTTGGACTCTCTCTCAAGATGGAAAGATGTTATTGAGAATGATCAAAATATTAAATGAAGGCTGAAAAACCCAAAATGCTTCATGACATTAATAAACTTAAATTAGTATTGCTTGCAGATTTCCAACTCTGAAAGACATTACCACACCATCCACTACCATTTATGAGAAGGATAATTCCACAACATATATTTTAGTCAAATTAAATTTAATTTCTCGGGGAAATCCAATTTGACAAAGTTACATAGACAACGCTTCATATGTAATCTTTGATGATAAAAAACATATATAGTAATAAATATTCCAGTGAGTATCTAATGATAGTAATTGATTTTTAATCAATAATCAAAGAGGACTAGTATGAATAAAAGAAAATGATCTCACAATCTCCAAGTTGGATAGAAAACAAGTTTCTTTGTATTAATATCCCAAAAGAGGTACAATTGATACTTTCTTTGGTTGCAATATTCTACCTATCGTTCTGGAGTAATAAATAGGTATATATTTTTAATCTATATAGCTCCCTATCATCGGTTTTGGTATCCCATTTTATACAAAAATCAAGGGATGCAAAAATCTTCAAACTGATGTGACTCTTCTTAACTAAAACCTAATTGCAACTGAAAAACACTTAATTACAATGAAACAAAACAAATGAAAACTAAACAACAAGAAGAACTAATCCAAAAGAAATTTTTTGTCCTCGATGTCTTGTTGGTTAACAGTTTGTCCTCCCATTAGATTTATAATCTTTGACTCTTTTAGCACCCAAGGTGAGAGAACAAAAGGATGTCACCAACAAATGGGTCAGTGCATGTTATCTATCACTGCCCTCTAAATTGATAGGTACAACTCCCTGATTGTGTTTGATATGCAATGAATATGTCTTTCTATTGATCATCATGTCATCTCTTGTGTGATTTAACCAAATTGCTTGTAGACACAAACAATTCAGGCAAGGATAATGTGAAGATAATCTACAACCTTCAATAGAATGCTGATTATAGATCATCAGAAAGACTACCTTCTAACTAAACCTATCTATTCTAAGAATGCATATTCTACTAATGAGAATAGAAGTAGAATCATATACAGACAGCAAATAGAATTGCTTAGACTGCAACTACTAATCATGAAATGGAATTCAAGCAGAAATTAAAGCTCCATATACAATTGTACTTTCCATTTAGATGCAATCTAAATAACAAGGTGAATAGGAGAAGAATCATACATGACGGGTAAATAGAATTACTTTCACTACGATCACATACATGAAATGGAATCCAGCAGATAATTGCAGCTTCATATATAATTGTCCTGTCTATTCACATGCTGATATGAACTAAAATGGAACAACAAACAAGGAATAAAGCTTCTGTAAATGGAATTATTTTTTCTTCAATAACCAGTTTTCCCACCTTTACATTGGTTTCCTTCACAGTATTTATAGAGTTTACATACAATGCTTACTGGAAATGATTCAACTTCCAGAATACAAAAAGACAAGGCATAAAGAGAGAACATCTCGATGATAGAATCTAAAAAGCCAATAACTGACATGGGAATAAGAAAAGACATCATAACTATGACACTTCAATTTGAATCCTTCATCTTCTCTTTAATGACATCTGTCGAGTCAAATCCATTGGGCTTCGGGGTCAAATAACTGTTTATGTTCAAACTTAGCCAACATGCAAACAACAGTTAACATGATCCGCAACTGACATTCATCCTTTCTTATATGTATTAAAGAAAGTGCAAAGTGACATCTAACTTTCAGACATAATCATATTTTTCACATGTTTGATGCTATTCGGCTTCGATTTCAACCTCAAACGGTATCGAGAAACCTTATCTTTATCTTAAACTCGGGCCTTCATAATGAATTTGGATTTTGCATGCCATGCCTTGTATTCCTGATCTCTCTGAAGCTATTTATCTTAGGTTTGCATTTCTATGGTGCCACCATAAGAGTATGCCATCGATCATAACTGTGAGTTCAAAATAACACTTTCTTTCTTGGCTTCAATCCATCTCTGGGACTGTCTTCTACAATGCCTCTGTCACATTTAGAGTGTCGTGTGCTTGGATTAACAAAAAGTAGAGAACTATGTATGATAGAGGAGGTAATTAATTGTCAGGATTTGAGAAAAATGGCCTTTAATGCAATTGGCGGAAAATCCCAAACTGAATGCTTCTGGCAGAAAATACCAAATCTGCTTCTCCTTGCGAAAAATGAGACTGAAGCTTCTCCTTGGCGGAAAATGAACATGAGAGGTCATTTTCCGCTTTCTTTGCGGAAAAATCAAAAAGTGCTTCTCCTTGGCAGAAATGTATGAGGGAGGTGCGAAACCTGCAATATGTGAAAACTCTTCTTTGCGGGAATCGCACCTAGTAGGTGCGATTTCTGCATAATGGAGAAGCCACTACTTGTCTTTCCGCATGTCATTTTTAAGTGCACGGGCTACTTAACTTAAAGCACATGCTTTATTTGATCTCTTAAAACAATAACATAATATTCCTTTTTAATAAATTGGGCCCACCTTATTATAACTAAGCTTGTGGAAAATCACCTGAGAGGTGCGAAACCCGCACAGTGCAAAGTTCTTCTTTGCGGAAAATCACCTGAGAGGTGCGAAACCCGCACAGTGCAAAGTTCTTCTTTTCTACCTTTGCGGAAAATTACCTTCTTAGGTAGAATTCTGCCACGGAGAAGCTGAAATCTAATTCTCCGCTTTGAGTCTTTCTTGATTCCAAATTTCCTTTTAAACATTTCTCTCTTACCCGGAAAATTGAAAAAGTACTTCGAAAACCCGTTGTGGGGTCCACCACAGCGCTCTTTCTTCTTTTCT
The DNA here is from genome assembly GCA_018584345.1 of Thuja plicata. Taxonomy (NCBI): domain Eukaryota; kingdom Viridiplantae; phylum Streptophyta; class Pinopsida; order Cupressales; family Cupressaceae; genus Thuja; species Thuja plicata. The sequence continues at coordinate 430,210 of MU228094.1, forward strand.
GCCTTTGCGGAAAATTACCTTCTTAGGTAGAATTCTGCCATGGAGAAGATGATTTCTGAAATCCCACCGAGCTCATTCTTGCTCATTTCTTAACCAAATTGCTCGCCGTTTGTTGCATTAGGATCGTTGAGACCTGTAGAATTGATCCATACCAGTCTTCGATCTCTACCTAAGAAAGAACATTGATTGGAGCATAAGTCTCTACCGGGTTAGGATCTACAACCTGCCCAAATAATGAGACCTTGAAATCATCCCACCTAGTTTAACATGAAAGCAATATGAAGGGAAATCTGGCAAAGATTTCCTATCCTAGAGGGAATCTAGACCTAGACACCAGACTTGACAAGACCACATGACTCCAACTATTTCCAAAGAAAAATGGGTGACTAAAAGTCTGGCAATACGTCTTTATCTAGAATTTCCTATGCCGCTTCTGGAATATTCAAGTAGTCATCAATCCTCTTAGAAATATGTGAGTGGGAAGGCCATTTAAACTATGGAACTTCAAAAAAATTGATGAGGAGATCTCTCCACTTCCTTCCTGTGGCAACACAAACTTCAATTTGAAACCTGGTATTCTCTAAGGAAATAAGCCTATCAAGAAACACATTAAAATCATAAATCTTAAGATCCTTTTTATCCTTCAAATGAGACATAATATTTTGTGACAACTCTTCATATTATCTCCTCTATTCTTCAAGATACTTTTTTTTTCCTGCTCAATCAAAAATTCCAAGAGTAGACCAATGATTAGAAGATATGAAAATAGACAACTTTTGCTCAATTTTTCTCTCTTCTTGTTCCATGTAACTTAGATTATTAGAAATTGTTTCCAACATTTGTGTAGTAGATTCTATTTGTGGAGGTGCATATGAATCTCTTTGTGTGACTTCATACAACTTATTTAATTCAAATTGAGATGGTTTCCACTTTCTAATCAATTTTGTAAGCAAAGGCATGTTTTGCTTGAAGGTATTCACCATATGTGTTAGGCTATTATAGTCCATGTGCACCTTAGCACACCTGTTCAAAAACCCCTTTATTATAGAGGAAAATATTTCTTCTAAATTAATATAGACACATTCTTTATGAAGATCCCTGGGCTGCTCAGAGTCCCTCTCTGTCTGCACTAGATCTACTAGTACTTGGGAAACAATTCTATGCATCATCATGGATTTGCTGGCACCTAGAGACTTTAATTGGAGGAGTTCCTTTTCCATAGATGAAATTTTAAGATATAATTCATTAATCACTTTACTCATCTCTATTTCCTTTGCCTATGATTCTTCAAGTTTATCTTTCAAGTGCTTCACCTGAGCTCTATTGAACATGGATTTGTACCTTAACTTTGAGGCTGATACCAATAGATTAGTATTGTCAATGGTTTGAAAAATAACCATTCCATCTGAACCTTTTTGTATATCAACTAACATGGGTTTTCTATCTCCATTGAAAATGACCCATGTGGCCAAGGTCTCTATTTTGGGATCAAACCCAGATCCTTCAATTTTTTCCAAGGTATCAAATTCAGACACAAATGTTGGATCATCTTGTTTTCTTACCTGATCTAATAAGAACAATTCCTTTAATGTCAGTCCAGACATAATCAACATATTACTATTTTTTACAATTTCTTTGGCTTCTTGCACAGTACACATGATTTCATCCAAATGAAGGTCTTCAATCATTTTCTTAACAATTTATTCATGTTGGGACTAACTGCCATGAGTCTTGATTTCCACTTTTCTTCAAAATCCTTCTTTTTATATTGTATCTAAAAATCCTGAAACTCTTGCATTTTGGTGAAGTCATTGCCTTGAAGGAATGTGAGAAAAATAGATTCTCTCTTATTCATTGTATCAATTGGAGAATCATCCTCAAGAGTTTGTACTGTATAATGATGGACTTCATCTTGGAATGTAAGGGGTGGAGATGCTGGCTATGTCTCCTCTTCTTCTCTTAATCCCCCTAGGATATGTGTCACTTCTATTGAATCACACTCATTATCTGAATCATTATAAGAAACCAATGGAACACCATTTTCTTTATGTGGTCTTATAGGAGGTGAATCAGAATCAAAATATCATATTATTAGCTTTATGCTTTTCTTAGGTGGGGAAACTATTTTCTCAGCTTCTGTAGCGTTAGGTATATTCAAATTTTTTTTCAATCAATAAGTCCCTGGTCTATTTTTTCAAAATGTCTTGTGAAGAATCCTTGAAAGAACCCTTGTTTCATGTTTCATAGCATAAATTTTGGTTCTAAAACCCTAAGCATTGAAAAGGTTTCTAATTTAATGTTACTTTTTATCACTTAAGGTCATGTCTCGAATGGGTTGTTTTTTAAAATGTTCTTTTTTATTAAGTTGTCGGTGTCCTAATGCCATGGTCATGTATTATTCTCTAAGTCCAAAATCCGCAAGTGTTTTAATTAAGTTCACTATCTATCGAGCAAGTGTATTTTGATCTAATGGCCCGCTTAATGACTTATTCCCTAAGTGCTCGACATCTAATGTTTAAGCCATTAAGCCGTGTTGACACTTGTCTTTGGTGGGTCTGATGGTCAGAAAGGATCTCAGTTAAATAGTGGGTAGATGTATTTGCATTAGATGGTAGACTTAATTGCTTGATCCCAACATGATCGAGATCTATCTTTTAAGCGATTAAGTCTGAGTGACGTGTGTCTTTGAAATGATGTGGGCCCTGTCCAAGCACAATATGGTGGAGATTAAACAATGGACAAATCTGATGGTGGGCTTAATCGCTTATGGAAAAGATGCATAAGATCTATCAGTTAAGTGATTAAGTGGTGTTGACATGTGGTAGTTGGTGAACCCAGGTATTTTGAACAGATGTTGATTAAAGTACTGACAGTTCTATTTTGATCCAATAGATGACTTAGTGGCTTATCCTAAAGATGCGCAAGATCTAGCATCCAAGCCATTAAGTGGTAATGATGCATGTCCAGGTAGTGACATGTATTCCACTAAAGGTGAATCCCGACTGTAGATTAAAAGGTGAACAATTTGTTGAAGATATAACAGCTGACTTAATCACTTAAAGGTGAAGTGCACGAAATCTATCACTTAAGCGATTAAGTTGTGATGCCACATGTCCTAGTGGGTCTAGCTGAGGTCATAAAGGAATAATTAAAGACAAAGCATGTATAGAAAGATTCGATGGTCAGCTTAATCACTTAAAGAAAAAATGATCGACATCTAATGGATAAGAGATTAAGTTGTGGTGATGCGTGGCAGAGGAAGTGGGTCCTATATAGTGCATAAATGATGCTAAGTAAGATGCAAGTTGGAAAAGATCAAACAAATTTATTAATGGCTTAAAGGAAAAATGCGCAAGATCTAGCGATTAAGTCATTAAGCCATGTTGACATGTGTTCAAGTGGATGACATTGTAGCCATGGTCAGTAAACTCAAGGAGAAATAACTTCCACCCAAGTTAAGGTGAATCAGATAGTTTACTTGATCACTTAAAAGAAAAGTGAATGAGATCTAGTGTTTAAGCGATCAAGTTGTGCTGACACATATCCCAGATGAACAGTTGTTTCCCGAAAAAGATGAGAGCCATCAAATGAAGGAGATGCTGTTGGAGATCTACGGTCCAGATTAAAAATTCTTAAAAGTGATCATCATTGAGCCATTACGCCGTGAAGTTTGAACCAGGTAAATTGATTGTAGAATGTGTGGCCACTTCAGTTCAATTCAATGCGAAAGATTGATTTGATTGGGGAAATATAATTCATTTCTTAAACATTAAGCTTCTATAATTCATCAAAATCATTCAGTTGAAGATTAAAATTGCAGTGACATTAAGCTCTTTCCAAAAAATTGTAGAATGATTAAGTCTCTTGTGATATAGCATAAATTCATGCATTTAGTGAAATTTGAAAGTTGGAAAGGTCTTAGAGTTCTTATTTAAATCTGAATATCACTCTCGTAAAAATCCCTAGTTTTAGAAAATGGCCCCTAGGACTGAATTCTCTCGCAAGGTAGAATATCAAGATAGAAATGTTAGAGACAACCTTCTACACTAGTTGAGTGTGTCCATAAATGATGCTACCTAGGCTAAGAAAATAGTTCCAGCACATCCCCATTTTAGAGTCGGGGAAGGTTTGTACGATGCAGGTAGATGGGCCAAAGATGCCAGGACTAGTATAAATGGTTTAAATTTGTTTAAAACTGCTTATAGTTAGAGAAATGCTCCCTCCCCAAATTTCAACATATGGGATCTTGATGTAGGTAAATTGATAGTGCCCAGGGTATTTATTGATACATAAATTTTCACTTTAATAGCAATTGCATACGACAGGGTATCCAGGGTTTTAAGAGATACAAAGGGAAATGTGCTGTTGACTATCACAACCAATGAAATAAGAAGGATATTAAAATTAAGTGACCTATCCATTCAAATGGATGACATTGAATTAAACTATTTTAAACAAGTCTACTAGAATCAGAAGTAGTACTACAAGAATGAGGCTTTAAAAGGATACTTCAATAAGATAGGGGATTTGAATGTTGTGGGCCCAAACACACCAGAGCCATTCAAACTGGACTATTTCAATAGTAAGGATAGAAAAATTTATAGTGCTTTGTGCCTTGTGTTAGGAGAAGATGAAGAAGAAAAAATGCTTGTTCATACCATGCTTATGGTTGTCCAGATTTTAAATGCCCACATATAAATAGTTTTTGATTATGCTTCCTACATTGCTGAGCTAATGCATGAGGGTTTAATAGGCATCAAAGATAAAAATATACTCAAGTCAATGGGGGTGGTATTCTCTAATGATGCACATAATTTTATTCAATAGTGCTGATTTTTTTGAAGTAGAAATGGACCTCACTAAATTTCAGGATGATGAGGATTTTCCTATCCAGCTGTGGAGTGCTGATTTATCTCGCGATAGAGAGGAAGCCAGTTATGTAAATTTTGATAGATTTTTTTCTGCTAGGCTTAAATTATTGTTATGCAAGAAAAACACTAGAATCCACACAGACATGATGAGACTACTAAGATCTATGGAGTATGCCCGAGAATTAAAAATTGTTCACAATTGGGGAGATCTCATCTTTTACCCTGTCTCTACAGTCATCAAAGTTTATGGATTCAGGGGAACCCCTAATGTTTTGCCTTACAGAGTACCATTGAAGATTGGGATAGAAAAAGTTTTGAGGCAAATGGGTGGACTGCAAGAAGAAGCCTTGACAGGCAAAATGAAGGGAAGAATTTTCCCTACCCTCACCAAAGCCCATCACTTCATTATTACAAAGGGAGGATGGACACATTTTGACAATTATTTTTAGCCATACCATCTAAAAACATATGTGTCAAGATGTGCAGACAATGAAGGTTTTATTACGAATATGATCAGGAAAAGGACTAAGTGCCTGGCACTTGACCACCAATTCAACTTCCTAGAGGACATCATAAGAAATGTTTTTGATCTGAATGACCAAGAGGTTAGGAAAGAGAAATGGTTGGAATATAAGAAATGTCTAGATTTTATTCACAATTTTGACAGATCCTATGATCCTTTAAAGGTATTTTTTCCCCGGGTCAAAAATATTGAGTCTTTGATGACAATGTTTGAAGAAATAATGCAAAATCTTAACCAGAAGAAGAACAAAGTAATGGAAACTGAGCCAGAAAAAGCTAAGGCAATTCTAAGAAGAGTTACATAGGGAAGGCTAGTCCCACCTGGGAATTATGTGGTCTATAAAAGAAGAGAGTATAGTACAATTATGCCCAAGATTGATAAAACTTCTAATCAAAAGGGAAAGAGACCAGAAGATACCAGTACTCAGTCAATGCCATTTCCAAATAGGGAGAAGATGGAAGGAAAAGAACAAGCAAGTGAGGTATAATCCCCTTCTTAGTCCCCTCTACACATGGATAACCAAGCTATTGAAGAACAATTGGTCCAAATGGGAAATACATGGCAATTTTTTGTGACAACCTAGGAGCTAAAAGAAGGAGTGCCAAAGGCACCTAGGCATACATCTCTGGATCTTACAGTAGTAGAGTTTAAAGGAAAGGAGCTGAACCCTGTAACCAAATAGGCCAGTGAAGAATATCTGTCTGATGACAATTTTTTTAAGGCTAGGGCCTTTATTCAATTATTGTAGAGAACCCATATTGATGAGCTCAAAGATAAATGTCACAAATTGCAAGAAGATTAGCCAAACCAGGGCAAGGAAGACATTGAAAAGGAGATAGAGCAAGAGTTGATGGCTAAATTTGACAAGATAACTCCTGAAGAGGGTAGGGAATTGGTAAATAAGAAAGGAGTCCTTATATTACCCCAGTGGGATTTAGCTGATGCAATCGTATTTGATGCTATAAGAAAGGAAGCCAGACCAATGCACATTGGTGGGACATCCATTGGTGCCCAGTTTAGTGAGGATCATGCAACACTAGAAATATGGTCCTTAAAGAGGAAAGATAAAAGGAGAATAAATGAAGACGAGTAGGCTAAGAGTGTAGGAAACCTCATAATCAAAAGAGTGTCAGATACTTCAGGGGTAGAAGCATCTAACCTTACTTTGAAAACTTCCAAGTTGAGTTTGAAGGTAGTTGATAAATAAGAAGATGCCTTCAAATGCCTAACCCATAAGTATGAAGTTGTTCTGAAAGCTTACAATGATGAGAGGGTCAAATCTTTGCAAAAGGATGATATGATTGCTTTCTTGGAGGGAAAGAAAACAACCCAATTTGTGCCTCAAAAGAGGATTACAGAGGACCCTCACTAGCCATCCTCATCAAGCCCCATTATCACTTATCCTCCTTCCCCTGCACCATCAACTTTTACTACATTAGAGGAGGTTGAGCAAGAAAAGGCCAGATTAATTGCTGAGAGAGAAGAGCTAGAAAGGAAAAAGAAAGAGTGGGTTGAGAAATTTGTAGCCTTTAGAGAAGCAGAGGCATGTGTAAAGAAAAAATATGCAGATAAGATACATATCATTGTGATGCATTGTACACATGAATTGGTGCCTACTGCCATATATGCACAGGGTAAGAAAATTTTTAGTATGATAAATGAGTATAATGCAGACAAGGAAAAATTAGACCAGTTGGTGGATAAGTGGAAAGGAAAGGGAGGAGAGTTGAAATTCTTCCATAGCACTTGCAAGAAGGAGAATGATGTTGACATAGTCTTGACTGGCACTCATAAATGTGTCAAACTACTCATGGACATGGACATAAGGACAAGTATGATCATTAGAAAGGTAATGGCCCTTAAAAGGGAATATTCAAAGGACCGTTATGAGATGTTTCCAAATCTCTACAAGAAAAATGGAAATATCAAGGATGAGGTCCTATGGCATCGGAAGATCAATGAAGCTTTGGCAACAAGGACCGATAGCATAATAAACTTGGAAAGCACATTGTTGTTTGTTAAAATAGTTGAGATAGTTGGCAAAGCCAGATCATTTTTTACATTTTGGTCAGATGAGATTGAGAAGGCCTATACCACTTGGAAGGAAATTAATAATAGAAAAGATGAGGTTCTCAATTTCAACTGGCCAAGTGATGAGGGGTACACTTATTGGAAAGACAAGTACACAATTATTGATCCAGGTGAAGGTGACAACATGCAGGTGGATGAAGAAGCCCAACAAGTTGGTTGATGCAGTTGAGAGTAAAGATCATACATCACCAATATCAGAGACAACAGATTCTAGATGGCTCACACTGAGCAACTTTGAAGTAGTTGCAAGTACAAAGCGGTCAGAAGAAAAAATTGGTTGAATATCTATTGTAACAAGAGTGCTTATCACTCTATTAGCTATTTTGTCTTTTTAGTGAGTCATTAATTTTGTCCTTATTCCAATTTATCTGAAGCTTGTTGCAATCCTAATCTATAAAAGTATTCCCAAGATCATTAGAAAGGAGCTGGAAAATTTATTTGAAAAACCTATTGTAAAGGTTTTTAGTCAAAAGGGGAATAATAGCATAATTTGTACTAGATAGTGTAAGAAGTCAGAAATAAAGTTGAGAGATCTTTTGCAGGTTATTGTAGAGGTTATTTTTGAGTGCCTTTTGTATACTCAAATAAGATTTTTTGAATTTAATACAAAGACTCAGATTCCAATCTCTCTTGTGTTATGTGTCATATGAGTTATGGATTTTCCAATTCATTAGCATAGTTCTATTTGTGTTTATGTACTTATTTGAGAGTTCTGATCTAGGATCAAATTAAATTAGGCTCTAATTTGTGCATAGATTCATCTAACACATTGCAAGGATTCTATTAGTAGTAGGGGTTTTGGCATGCTTGTATTATGACTTGAAGTCTTTGGTGAACATTAATTTCAGCATACTTATCTGAGTCATAATATAGCCCAATGGATAAAGAACTGATCTGAAGCTAATAAGTTTTGTTTTACTACATATCTAGTTGCATAATTGGCTGTATATTCCTATAAGAAAACATTTAAAATCCATTAAGCCTACTTTTGTATCAATTTGTAACAATTTTCTATCTTACACTACATTTCATGGTTGATGTTCAATTGGTAATTAGCCAATTACCTAGTATCTCTCGGTCATGTTGAGTCATTGTGAGATTACTGCTGGATAGTACCTTATAAGATGTATCAAAAGGTATTGTAGGGTGTCCCCCCCTTGGTGTAGCATGGCCTAAAGTGTAGAAGTGTTAAGAGAGTGGTTGTTAGTTGGTCCTTTTCTTGCATAAGCATATATTTGGAGGTGGCTCTTCTATAAAAATAGTCATAAAAGGAAAAGGTTGTCATTTTATTATAACATAAAAAGGAACCAACAAAATGGCGACTCTACTGGGGAGCTGTGTGTGTTTCATTTTCAATCAGTGAGTAAGGTTTCTCAAGTTGATCTGGACTCCTAGCCTACTTACTTGTCATTACCTATTGGTTAACCATTGTACTACAGAGTTGTGTATTTTCATATCCCAGTGAATTGTGTTATTTGAGAATATATTTGGATAAGTGCTTAGAATGTTTTGGTATTTGTGACATGTGAAAAATTTCCATATTAGAAATTTTTTACTCAAAGTTATTGTGTATTTTCCTGGGTGGCGAATCAAAGAAATCTCTGCATCAGTGCTGAGTTATTATTATTTGATACACTATTGTCTAACTATGAGTTACAAAAATACCAGGTCCAAGATGAACAGCCAGCCTGAGAATGAATTGGAAGGTGAGATTCCATCCACTTCCAGAGTTGGGAAATTAGTGAACAAGAATGTTGTTGGAATTACCCCACAAACCTGAAGGTAGAGAAGGAATATAAGAATGGATACTCCCTTCCCTCGTAATCATGAAGAAGAGAATGTAGAAGTTGAGCATGAAGCACAATTGATATTGGGAATTTATGGGGAATATTACTCTCAGAGTGAAAGGGTTGATGATATTCCTAGATATAGTAGAAAGGTGGTTCATGGTAAGTCTCAGGGACATGAGACAAGGTCTAGATCCAAGAGTAGAGGTGAAGAGAATAGAAATCCTCCAAGTGATTCGAGCTCTCCCTCATTAAAAAGACCACATGCCCATCACCATAGAAGGGAAAGAACCATAATGGAGGAAAACTTAGAATTTTATGTAACTCTTGTGGATTATGAAGAGATTTTTGAAGAGGTGGGCGAGTTGGAAAGAAAAATCCACGAGAAAATTTCCTTAAGACATAAAAGAGAAAGAGAAAAGGAAGAAAGAATCAGACATACTCAGATTCAATCTGACCAGTTGAAAAGGTAGCTCAGATATTTGGAGGCAATGAATGCTACTGTTGTACCCGATAAATTGGAATATGAACCTATTATTCAATAATTATATGACATACCAAAGCCCAAGGACAAAGGTTAAAAAAAGGTAGTAGCTGTTGGAATAAAGGAACCAATGAGACATGGGAGTATGATGGATCCCATGATGAAGTTGGACACTAAGTTGGAGAGAGCCAAAAGAGAGAGGGAAATAATAGCCAAGGAATTAGAGAAGGCTGAGATGGAAGCTTCTACTCTTGAAATGAAAAAGAAGATTGAATTCCTAAGGCAAACCTCTGGCCCTCATCCTGCTGGTCCTCTTCCTAAATTGAATTTTAACTTTGAAAAGAATATACCACCACCTGTTGATTCTGGAAGTGCTACCACTTCAAATGCTCAAGGTAACACTTTATCTCAAAAAAACCATGTATATACTGAAAGGTACAAACAATTTATTTTTCTTGGCATCCTTGGTTATCCCATAAAATTCCTAAGAAGATTAGGGATAAGCTTCCTAAATTTTCTAGGAATAATGTAATAACATGTGAAGAACATCTAAAGAATTTTATGGATATGGTTGATGACTATGAAATTTCACATGATGATGTTATGATGAAATTGTTTGTGCAATCACTAACTGAGGATGCAAGGGACTGGTTTAGAGGATTTCCCTATGAGTGCATTGGGTCCATGGATGAGATAAAAGAATGTTTTAGGGACCAATATGGGTATGAAACTAATGAAGGGTTCATGCTGAATAAGTTCAACAACATAAAAAAGAACCCTAATGAAGAGGTGGTAGAATTCAATATCAAATTCCAGAGGGCAATGCACAAGTTTCTACAAGTAATGAGATTAGATGACAAGGTATTTGTCGCTACTTATCTTAATGCCTTTGATGCAAAAATGGGTTATTTATTAAGAGATAAGAACCCTAGGAATATTAGGGAGGCATATAAGGTAGCAGTCAACATTGAGACAAATAGAAGAGTTTCTGGGAAAGTGGGCAGAAGAGAAGATTGGAAACCCACCAGGTATAATAAGAAAGAATCAGATAAACCCCTGAGTTCAAAACCTAAGGAGGATGATAACCTTAAGTTGATTCTAAATTCTCTAAAAAAACTAAAGCCTAGAGAGAGTAGTCACAATAGGGTTCCAAATAATGATAAGCCTTCCTATGGAAATTACAAAAGACAGCCTAGGATGCAGAACTATCCTTATACTACTCAGTGGAAGGATGGGAAACCTATTATCCAACCAAAGAAGGATAAGTCTGATGAAAAAAATCCTGACCCCCTGCACAAGAATTTTGTAAATATGTGTAGTGAAAACCCCTAGTGTGTACCTTGTCAGTTCCCACACAACCCTGAATATTGTGTTATTGCTGAAATTTTTTTTTGCCACTGATGAAAATGAAGAAGAAGAAGAGGAAGAATATGATGATAGTGGTTGTGGTATGACTTCCTCATTGTTCAATGAAGAAATATATTATCAGCCTGATGATTCTGATATACAAGATTGGGAGGTTGATAATAGGAGATGCAATGCTGAAGGATGTGATGAGACCCCTATTTTGAGGAGGCCATCTGATGAAGAGATAGATGAGATCACAACTAATATGGTTGCACAAGCAAGGGGAAATTATGTTCTAAGAAACATAGTAGTTGGAAATGCAGATGGCAAGCCTGCTGGTATCTTTATCAAGGATACCCCAAATAGGACCAAGAGGCCTTAGGAAAAGGAGAAATAGGCTGAGGGTACTAATAAGATTTTAATTAAGAAGGGAAACAAATATACTATCCCAAACATGTATAAAGAAAAGATGAAGACACCAGAGAGTTCTGTACCTCATCCAAAAAAGGAGGACAAACCACATAGGGGAAATGAAGCTAAACTGGCTACTCAAGTAGAAGATGTGGATTGCACAAATCAGAAATCAGACATTTATGATATGGCATATACCCCTGTGGATATGGGACAAATTTTATCTCAGATAACTGTTAAAGTGGCTCTATTAGAAATGATGAGGATAGGAGAACATAAGGAAAAGACTCTAACATGGGTGAAGAGTGTCAGCTCTACCAAAACTACATAATAGAACAAGAAAGTGTCAGACACTAAGGATAATTCATCAAAGGAATCTGATGAACTAGTATCAAAGATTCCACAAATTTATTTAGATACCAATATTTTTAGCACTACTACAAAAATAGTCCATCCTTTTTTCCTAACATTGTTAATAAATGGAAAATATTGAAGAACTGCATGATTGACTGTAGAGCATCCAATACTGTTATGCCTATAGAAGTCATGAGGTCTATGGGACTATGAGTGTATTGGTTGTAGACATTCCCCCCAATATGGAATGTTATTGTTAAGAAAATGGAGTGAATCTATGGGGGGAAGCATTCAATGTGATTTATCATTTTCCACTTTCAACATAAATGGTGAAAATGTCAAAGTATCAAGGGAAACTAGAACTCCTCATATGATAGAGGAACAAGATGATAATGACAAGAATTGTTTCTTGGATAATGAAATGGGGTCATTTCAAGTGCAGAAAAGTCAAGTTGTAAAAGGATCACAACCTACATTGTTGTCAGAAGATGTAAATAATTTATCTGAACAATCTAATTTATGGATAATGTATTTTGATGGTGCCAATTCTAAGGAGGGGGCTGGCTCTAAAGTTTTGTTGATATCTCCCTCTGGAAAAACCTTCAAATTTTCATTTTCTCTGCTATTTAATTATACAAATAATGTAGCAGAATATGAGGCTCTGTTGATAGGTCTGAGACTAGTTGCAAGACATGGAATTAAATGCATAAGAGTTATTGGAGATTCTGAGCTAGTGGTACCTTAGATCAGATCTAAATATGCATCAAATAACCATAGATTGAAGCAGTACCAAAATGAAGCATGGGATGAGATAGAAAGTTTTGATGCATTCAGTATTGATTGGATGGATAGAAGCCAAAATAGAATGGTAGGTTTGTTAGCTAACATTGCTTTAAGGCCAGAAGACATTACCTTTTCTGGAATTTCTTAGATAGAAGTTCAAACTAGGCCTTCAATACCTGACAATGTTGATAGATGAAAAGTGTTTGATAATGATGTAGATATTCTTAGATTTTTGTATTGTGAGGTAGATCTTGATAATAAAGAGATATATTTCACAAAGTATGTGAAAAAAATTGATGGAAAAGATATTGACTTGTGAAAGGAGATATTGCATCTAAAGTCAAATAAAGTCCCAAAGGGACTAGTTGTTTCGGAGAGGGCCTTTGATAGTAAGGACAAACCTTATTCTGTTACATGTGTAAATAGATCTGAAGATTTGGAGGAGGTTAATGTGGGAACATAAGAAGTTCCTAAGAATTTATTTATTGGCAAGAAAATGTCACCCAAGGTGAAGAAGGATCTGACTGATCTTTTAAGGAAATACAAAAAAGACTTTGCTTGGACATATGATGACCTAAAGGCATATAATGAGGAACTGTTTCAACATGAAATTCCTTTGAAAGAAGATTCCAAGCTGTTTAGGCAAAAGAAAACACCCATAAATCCTACCCTTAGGCCTAAGATGGAATAGGAATTGAAAAAATGAAAGATGCTGGGATAATAAATCCCATTAGGCATTCTTCTTGGGTTTCTAATCTAGTCCTTGTTAGAAAGAAGAATGGGGATATCAGGCTGTGTGTTGATTTCAGAAATTTGAACAGATCTTCCTTGAAGGATAACTATGCTCTCCCGAACATGGAGAATATGCTGTAGATGGTCACTGGATGTGAAATTATGTCCATGATGGATGGATTCTTTGGGTATAACCAGATTATGGTCAAAGAATCAGAGTAGTTTAAGACTGTTTTCACCACGCCATGGGGAACACATGTGTATGTGAGGATGCCTTTTGGTTTGATGAATGTTGGGGCTACTTTTCAAAGGGCCATGGATGTTGCATTTTTAGAATTTTTGCAAAAATTTTTTGAGGTCTATCAGGATGATCTCACAGGTAATGAAAAGAAGGAAGAGCAACATTGTGAGCATTTGGAAATTTTTTTTTGAAAGAGCCTTAGAATTTGGGATTTCTCTCAATCCCAAGAAATGCATCTTTGGGGTGATAGAAGGTAAGTTATTGGGTCACATTTTTTCAAAAGAAGGGGTTAGAATTGACCCAGATAGGGTAGCTTCTATTACAGAGTGCCCATCCCAAGAAATGTCAAGGGAATCTAGTCATTCTTTGGACAGGTGAATTTTCTCAGAAACTTTGCTGAGAAAAGTAGTCAAATTTCAAAGATGTTAAAGAAGGATGCTAAAATGGAATGGGATGGGGAGGCCACCAAGTATTTTCAAGAAATTAAGAAAGCTATTAAGGATTCCCCTATCTTGAGAACTCCTGATTATTCAACGCCCATAAATATTTTTTCATTTGCATCTTGTCACACTATTATTGCTGCGTTATTACAAAAGAATGAGGAAGAGTTTGTACAGCCTATTGCCTTTTTTAGTAAATCATTACAGGATGCAAAGCTCAAGTATGATATAAATGAGAAATAGGCCTATGCATTAGTAAAATCTATGAATGCTTTTAGATTTTATCTAATAGGTGCTATTTTAGTGGCTTATGTTCCTTCAGTAGTAGTGAAGGACATCTTTAGTCAACATGAGCTGTCAAGAAAGAGATGCTGATGGATAAATAAGATTCAAGAGTTCAATATAGAAATCCAAATCACTAAATTGGTTAGAGGGATGGGTTTAGCCAAACTGATGTCTACTACTAATTTGGATGCTAATCACATTAATACCCTAGAAAAAGAGCAGAGACCTTTCATTTGTAACCTTGACCATTGTGACTGGTACACTAACATTATTTATTATTTGTAGAGGATGAATTATCCACAAGGAATGGATGAGAATAAGAAAAAGACATTAAAATTGCAAGCCATCCATTTTTCCCTGATCAGATATGAGTTGTGGTGGAGGAGCCCTACAAGAATTTTATTGAAGTGTGTTGATAAGGAACAAGAAAACATGATCCTGCAAGAGATGCATCATGGAGTATGTGGTGGCCATTACATGGCCAAGACTACTACACATAAAATTTTGAGAGAAGGGTTTTGGTGGCCAACTATTTTTAAGGATGCTTATCAATTGGTTAAAAGATGTGATGCCTGCCAACATTTCTCTGGTAAGCTAAAATTCTTAGGTAATGTGCCCCTCACACCAGTTGAAGTTCAAGCCCCTTTTCAGCAATGGGGTATTGATTTTATAGGAGAGATAGCTACAAAGTACAGTGGAGGAAATTCATGGATCATTGTAGCTACAAACTACTTTAGTAAGAGGGTGGAAGCAATTCCCACTAAGAGAGATACAAAAAAAGTAGTAATTGATTTTTTACTAAAGAAAATAATTACTAGATTTGGGTGCCCAGAGAATATAATCTCAGATAATGCCATGTGTTTTAAATCTGAGGAGTATGTCAGTTTTTGTGATGAATATGGTATTCAGACCTCTTACTCTACACCCTATCATCCATAAGGGAATGGCCAAGCTGAATCTACAAATAAGAGCCTCCTCAAGATTATTAAAAGAGTTCTGGATACAAACAAGAAGGCCTAGGATTCAAAGTTAACATTGGCTGTATGGGCAGACAGGGTGACATCAAAAAAGGCTATTGGATGTGCACCTTTTGATCTAGTTTATAGAATCCAAGCAAGATTTCCCCAAAACAATTTGATGCAAATGTACAAGTTTGTTCAGACTTATGACGATGATATTGATATTGACATGCAATTGAGAATTGATGACCTAGTAGAGTTAGATGAAGCTAGGAGGGAAGCCTCTGCAAAAAATGCAAAACTCCAATTGCAGGTGAAGAAATTGTATGACAAAAAAGAAGTCTCAAGACATTTTGATGTGGGAGATTATGTTCTCATGTGGAATGCCAGGTTGGAAGATAAAGGAAAGCATGGAAAATTTGAACCAATTTGGCTGGGACCTTATATTGTCCATGAAAGGTATGGGAAAAATTCATATTTATTGAAAGAGCTTACTGGAAATATTTTAGAATTGCCAGTTCATGGATAGTTCTTGAAGTTATACTTCTGATGAAGTCTAATTATCCATGAACATTAGGATTGTATACATAGTGTGTTTCTCTTAGTGTGCTTCTTTGTGTCTTAGCCTAGTTTGCTTTCCTGTTGTGTGTGTGGTTTTGTTTTCCAGTGGGTTGGTTTTCTCCCCTGGAATTCTGAATTCTTGTAACACCTATAGGAGGTGTTCATCCCGAAAAAGAACCACTGTTAGGTATATTCAATTTTTTTTTTCAAACAATAATTCCATGGTTTGTTTTTGCAAAATGTCTTGTGAAGAATCCTTGAAAGAACCCTTGTTTCATGTTTCATAGCATAAATTTTGGTCCTAAAACCCTAAGCGTTGAAAAGGTTTCTAATTTCATGTTACTTTTTATCACTTAAGGTCATGTATCGAATGGGTTCTTTTTAAAAATGTTCTTGTTTATTAAGTTATCGGTGTCCTAACCCCGTGGTCATGTATTATTCTCTAAGTCCAAAATACACAAGTGTTTTAATTAAGTTCATTATCTGTTGAGCAAGTGTATTTTGATCTAATGACCCATTTAATGGCTTATTCCCTAAGTGCTTGAGATCTAACATTTAAGCCATTAAGCCATGTTGACATGTGTCTTTGGTGGGTCTGATGGTCAGAAATGATCTCAGTTAAATAGTGGGCAGATGTATTTGCATCAGACAGTAGACTTAATCGCATGATCCCAACACAATCGAGATCTACCCTTTAAGCGATTAAGTCTGAGTGACGCGTGTCTTTGAAATGATGTGGGCCCTATCCAAGGACAATATGGTGGAGATTAAACAGTGGAAAAATCTGACGGTGTGCTTAATCACTTATGGAAAAGATGCGTAAGATCTATCAGTTAAGCGATTAATTAGTGTTGACATGTGGTAGTTGGTGGACCTAGGTATTTTGAACAGCTATTGATTAAAGTTTTGATAATTCTATTTTGATCCAACGAATGACTTAGTGGCTTATCCTAAATATGTGCAAGATCTAGCATCTAAGCCATTAAGCGGTAATGACGCGTATCCAGGTAGTGATGTGTATTCCACTAAAGGTGAAGCCTGACTGCAGATTAAAAGGTGAACAATTTGTTGAAGATTTAATGGGTGACTTAATTGCTTAAATGCGAAGTGCATGAAATCTATCACTTAAGTGATTAAGTCATGATGCCACATGTCCTAGTGGGTCTGGATGAGGTTGTAAAGGAAGAATTAAAGACAAAGCATGTAAAGAAAGATCTGACGGTCGGCTTAATTGCTTAAAGGAAAAATGATCGACATGTAATGGATAAGAGATTAAGTTGTGGTGACACATGGCAGAGGAAGTGGGTCCTGTACAATGCAGAAATGATGCTAAGTAAGATGTAAGTTGGAATAAATCAGATGAATTGCTTAATGAATTAAAGGAAAGACGTGCAAGATCTAGTGATTAAGCCATTAAGCCATGTTGACATGTTTTCAAGTGGATGACATCATAGCCATGGTAAGTAAACTCAAGGTGAAATAACTTACAGCCAAGTTAAGGTGAATCAGACGGTTGACTTGATCGCTTAAAAGAAAATTGAATGAGATCTAGCATTTAAGAGATCAATTCATCTTGACATGTGTCCCAGATGAACAGTTGTTTCTGGGAAAAGATGAGAGCCGTCAGATGAAGGAGACACTATTGGAGATCTACGGTCTAGATTCAAAATTCTTAAAAGTGATCTTCATTGAGCCGTTAAGCCACGAAGTTTGAACCAGGTAAATTGACTACAAAATGTGTGGCCACTTCAGTTCAATTCAATGTGAAAGATTGATTTGATTGGGGAAATATAATTCATTTCTTAAACATGAAGCTACCATAATTCATCAAAATCATTCAGGAAAAGATTAAAATTGCAGTGAGATTCAGCTCTTTGCGATAAATTGCAGAACAGGTAAGTCTCTTGTGATACAGAAGAAATTCATGCATTTAGTGAAATTTGAAACTCTAAAAGGTCTTAGAGTTCTTATTTAAATCTGAATATTAGTCTTGTAAAAATCCATAGTTTCAGAATATGACCCCTATGATTGAATTCTTTGGCAAGGTAGAATATCAAGGGGTGGTCCCACAATAGTGTGTCCCACTTTTTTGAACATCCTGATTTTTGCTGAAATTGCACATTTTTAAGAAAATATGATGATTTAAGCCTTGAGAGGTCCCATAAGAAGGATTAAATTCAAAATGGCTAGATAAAAGCCTCTTGGATCAAAATACCTTTGGTATAATCCCTCTACTCCTCACTCACACCTATAATCGAGTCTCCTTTGAACCCATCAAAATGCTGACAAAAAATCACTTTGACATTAACTTTTTGTGGGATCAAATAAATTTATTTGAAAAACCCAAATATAGGATGATATTAATCCAAGAGAGCTTTCCAATGATTATGAGTTATATATATATATTGAGTTTATTAAGACTTTTCTTTTTAAGTTTTACTAAACATAGGTTGTCTGACCATTTAGCAACTTCTTTGTTCGACGCTTCTGGAAAAATAGTAAATTAGGGAAAAAAATTATGAAAAATATCTAGGAAATAGATATTTATGTTACCTTTCTATCAAAAAAAGAATAAATGAATTTCGATATATAGAGATAGATTTAGAGCGATCAAAGTGAACCTATGTCCAAATTATAATTAATGTCACTTCATAACTCAATAAAATATTAAATATTCAACCAAATTGAATGAAAAAAAATGGATTCGCTAGATATTTGTGTTACAAACCTAAATTCAAAATAATTATGTTCTTATCAGTTTTATAAAAAAAGTTATGTTGATCAAAGTGAGTGTCACTCCTGAAAAATCCTGATTTTTCACAACAATAATTTTTGAAGAAGGAAAAATGGATACAAATAAATTCCATTTAAAAAAATAATAATAATTTATAAAATAGAAACAAAATGCTAAAATTCACTAGTTTACATCATCTTCAAATTCTTAATGGTTTAATGACAATAGATGTTCAAAAGCGAAGTTTTTTTTCAGAATGTTCATTTCAGTGTCAAAGTTGGCCAAAAAGTGGGACACAATTTTGTGGGATCACCCCAAGATAGAAATGTTAGAGACAAACTTCTACAGTAGTTGAGTGGGTCCACAAATGATGCTACCCAGGCTAAGAAAATAGTTCCAACACATCCCCATTTCAGATTTGGGGAAGGTTTGTATGATACGGGTAGACATGCCAAAGATGCCAGGACTAGTATAAATAGTTTAAATTTGTTTAAAACTGCTTATAGTCAGAGAAATGCTCCCTCCCCACATTACAACATATGGGATCTTGATGTAGGTAAATTGATAGTACCCAGGGTATTTATGGATACAGACCTTTTCACTTTAATAGCAAATGCATACGACATGGATCCAGGGTTTTAAGAGACACAGAGGGAAATGTGTCATTGATTGTCACAGCTGATGAAATCAGAAGGATATTCAAATTAAGTGACATATCCATTCAAATTGATGACATTGAATTCAAATATTTTAAACAAGTCTACCAGACTCTGAAGGATTACTACAGGAATGAGGCTTTAAAAGGATACTTCAATAAGATAGGGGATTTGATTGTTGTGGGCCCAAACACACTAGAGCCATTCAAAATGGACTATTTCAATAGTAAGGCTAAAAAAATGTATAGTGCTCAGTGTCTTGTGTTAGGAGAAGATGAAGAAGCAATAATGCCTATTCATATCATGCTTATGGTTGTCTATATTTTGCATCCCCACCTATCATTAGTTTTTTATTATGCTTCTTACATTGCTTAGTTAATGTATGAGGGTTTAATAGGCATCAAAGACAAAAATATACTCAAGCCATGGGGTGGTATTATCTAATGATGCACATGATTTTATTCAATAGTGCTGATGTTTTTGAAGAAGAAATGGACCTCACTAAATTTCAGGATGATGAGAATTTACCTGTCTAGTTATGGAGTGCTGATTTATCTTGGGATAGAGAGGAAGCCAGTTATGTAAATTTTGATAGAGTTTTTTCTGCTAGGCTTAAATCTTTGTTATGCAAGAAAAACCCTAGAATCCACATAGACATGATGAGACTACTAAGACCTATGGAGTATGCCCCATAATTAAAAAATGTTCACAATTGGGGAGATCTCATCTTGTACCCTGTCTCTACAATCATCAGAGTTTATGGATTCAGGGGAACCCCTAATGTTCTACATTACAGAGTGACATTGAAGATTGGGATAGCAAAAATTTTGAGGCAAATGGGTGGACTGCAAGAAGAATCCTTGACAGGAAAAATGAAGGGTAGTATTTTCCCTACCCTCACTAGAGCCCATCACTTCATTATTACAAAGGGAGGATGGACACATTTTGACAAGTATTTTCAGCCATACCATCTAGCAACATCTGTGTCAAGATGTGTAGACAATGAAGGTTTTATTATGAATATATTCAAGAAAAGGACTAAGTTATTAGTAATAACTGATAGGGAGGGGGGGAGTGAATCCGTGGCCTCAAATATTTATCCTTCAAAATTTAACCACTAATCAATAAACCTCAAATTATTATGTCCTTACAAGATGCATGCCATGAAATAATAATAATGATTAACTGTCTGTCAGTTTTCTCTATCAATCCTTATTCTTTCTTGATTATCGATAATTAGTATAACTATTTACCGAAACTCAGTAAATAAGTAGAGTATACCCATCAATCCAGAATGAATTATGTAAGATACAAAATATTAAAGAAATGAATCATACACACATAACACATGAATTTTTAATGTGGAAACTCTGTTAAGGGAAAAAACACTAGGACCGGTACCCCAAATTTTCACTCTTCTAAAGTGAGCCTTGTTAAGAGCCAACCCTTTTAAAGGTTACAAACACATTGTTAGGTGTGAACTTGTTAGAGGATTTTATACATAGAGGTTGTCAATTAGTATCATGAATCTAATGCTACCATCCTTGAATCAACCTCTCTCTTAGACTGTCAATAGGCATCGGGCATATCTAATTCTACTTTCATGAATCAACCTTTTTGGCAGTCCTTGAGATGTACCTCAATATATAGAAGACTGTTAAGTCTTGATCGGTTAAGAGACTTGATTCTTCAATGGTTAAACTGAAACATTATGACCTGTTCATATTGCAACTTTGAATTGTAGATTTTTAGATCTATTTAAGTACATTACCTCTCTAACCAATGTATCAATTCAATCCTTTGTACTCCATACTTTCTGCTCTGTGATGTTGTGCTCATTGTTCATGAGTGTCTGCAGAATTCCTTAGCTCTTCCTTCAGCTTGTTTGATTAGCACTGCATGAAGTTGTTCTTCATTAGTTTCTCTTCAACATCCTCTTTTTATTCACTCCCCTTAATCCCCTTCATAAATGAATTAAGCTTGTCTCTTATATAGACATAATATTCATTGTTTCTTGATTCTTGATTCTTGGCGTGAAAAATAATCTAGCCAATTAGATTTAAAGCATAACTCCTGATTTGTCTCGTAGATATCTTCTTCCCAACTATACAAATCAGCTTTAAATCAATCAATAATCTCTGGTCGAATAAAATAAAGTAGACAACCTGCTAAGTCTATATTTAGCTCTACCAACTAAATATTTTGTCATTTTCTGAACTCTCTGTTCCATCGCTCACCTTTGCAGTTAGTTGTCGGTGACAACTGATAGTTCTGTCAGTGAGATTCTAGTTAGCTTCATGATTTCTATCCATCAGGAAACACTTTATTTTCTTCCGTCGGGTTACTCTTTTGTTTGCTCATCGGGAAACACTATGACTCTATTCATCGATAGTGCTGTGCATTTCCTTGTCGGGTATCATTGTGACTTTGTTCTTTTTCTTTATCCATCAGGTGCACTCTATCAGTGTTTTTGGTCACTTAGTGAATACTTGATTTATATGCATTACTGATAGCTTAGCCTTGGTTCCTTTGATTCTCTAAAGTCTTTGGCATTATGTACATGATCGAACAAATGATATCGAGTTGACACCAATGACAATACAGTACATTAACTGATTTAATGCCTTGCATTATCTTCAACTTTACATTTTCAAACATTCAATCAGTTACATGTCATCAATCTCTCCCTTTGGAATTGATGGCAACATACTATATTATCACACTATACTATTTTTAATATAATATGAAATACAATAGTTGAGATTCATCAACTACCAATCTTTTTGTTCTAATAAATGATAAAAATGTCTAACCATCAGTAAGCTCTGTGTTAGTTTAGATTTGATTCTTGCAGCTCTTTATAGCTTTCTTTTTTTGATGTGTTGTGATCTCTTCTGGTGTCAAACTCTCTCCCTTTGATTGTTCTCCTTTCTTTTGATGTTTTCTATTTCACTTGTCAGCAACTCTCCTATTTGTATAGGATTTCCATACAATCTCTCTCCCTTTTTATAGTCTCTCCCTGTTGGAGTAGTGTGATAATGGCTAATCTCTCCCTTTCTAGAAGGATGTGATAATATGGATAATTTCTCTCCCTTTGACAACAATGCCAAACAAACATTTTTCTCCATCCATAATATATTCCCTAAATTTCCCTTATCCATCAAAAATACAACAATATGCTCTGGTGCTTGGTGAAGATAATATATATACCTATCTGTATATAGATGTATCTTTGAAGTTCATCTCTTTGCTTGCATCAATCATGAATGATATTACAATAATATGTAGGTTGATGCAGCCTTCTAGTCAGCTTACTAACCAGTAGACAAGGGTTTGAACCCTAGTCTCTTTCTCAAGTACTCAAATGCATCCTTGGGAAGTGGCTTGGTGAAGATATTGGCCAATTGTTCCTTTGATTGCACATACTCAAGTATCACCTCTTTTGCCTAAACTTGTTCTCTTAAATAATGATACTTGATTGTAATATGATTTGTTTTAGCATGTATGACTAGATTTTTGGAAATGTTAATTGCACTTGTATTATCACAATAGATAATTACTAGTTCTAGGATCTTTATATGCATACCTTCTAGTAAATGTTTGATCCATGCAATATTTGAGCAATTTGCAGTAGCAGAAACATACCCTGCTTCTATAGTAGATTGTGAGATGCATCCTTATTTCTTGTTGATCCATGTGACAAGTCTGTCACCCATGAAGAATGCTCCTCCAATTGTGCTCTTCTGGTCATCAATATTTCTAGCCCAATCAGTGTCGGTAAGACCTGGAGTTCAAATTTGCCTTCTCTTCTGTACCATAATCCATATTCCTTGGTATTCTTTAGATATCTTAGAATTCTTTTCATTGCAGTCATATGTGATTCCCTGGGATTAGCAGAAAACCTAGCAACTATTCCTACTGCATGTGCAATATCTGGTCTAGTATGTACCACATACATGAGTTTGCCTATATTTGGTCTATACAAAGTCTGATTGACCTTTGATGTCTTTTCCTCCATTTTCAACTTACATCTAGTAGCCATTAGTGTTCCAACTGGTTTGGATTCTTCCATCTTGAATATTTTCAGGACCTCTTTAATGTATTTTTACCGAGTAATGAAAATACCTTCACATTGTTGCATGATCTGTAGACCAAGAAAGAACTTGATCTCTCCAAACATAGACATCTCAAAATATTTTCTCATCTCATTAGAAAATGATTTTCATAGAATATCACTACCTCCAAATATGATGTCATCAACAAATATCTCAGCAATCAAACTGTTAGCATCAGTATCTTCCTTCAAATAAAGATTACTGTTTTCACTAGTCCTTACAAATCCAATACTTATTAGATAGGAATGAAGTCTTTCATACGAGGTTTGGGGTGCTTTTTTTAATCCATACAAGGCTTTGTGAAGTATACATACCATGTCTCTCTTGTATGGATCAACAAACCCTTCTGGTTGTTCAATTTATACCTCTTCTTCAAGTATTCCATTCAAGAATGCAAACTTGACATCCATTTGATAGACCTTGAATCCTTTATATGCAGCATAAGAAAGTAATATTCTTACTCCTTCTAGCCTAGTAATGGGTGCAAAGGTCTCTCCATATTCAATTCCTTCTTCTTGTGCACACCCCTTGCATAGTAGTCTTTCTTTATTCCTTGTGATTTCTCCATTCTCATTCAGCTTATTCCTGAATATCCATTTTGTACCGATGATATTCTTGTCATCTGGTCTTGGAAAAATTGACCATGTTTTTTTTTTCTCAATCTTCTCAATCTCATCATTCATAGCACTTATCCATTCTTCATTATCAAGTGCAAAATTGACAGATTTTGGCTCAAACTTACAAATTAGACAGCTTGAGTTTAGAGACTTACTTCTTGTTCTGTTACCGTCTTTCTTATCTCCTATGATCTTGATCTCTGGATGGTTCATTCTTACATATCTTTCAAGTACAAGTACAACTCTTTGTCTATTAGTTTGATCATCATTTTGTCCTTCATTATGTTCTTCATCACCTTGCACATTATTTTGATCATTATCCTAACCTTCGGTATTTGTAGCCTGATGCTCGGGTGCAATAATTTGTTGCTCGAGAGCTCTACATTGTTGGTAGGGTAGAGTTTTAGGTTCCTCATTGTAAGTGAACTTATTATAGTCCTCTTGATCTTTAGTTCTTTCCTGTTCATTGTTCTCTGCAAATTCATCTATCTTTACATTTGCACTTTCAATAATTTTGTTTGAGGCTTTGTTTAGATATTTATAAGCCTTGCTCTTCATATAATACCCTAGAAAAATTCCTTCATCACTCTTGGAGTCAATTTTTCCATTTCTATCATCTTTTAAGATATAACATTGACTGCCAAATTTTTTGAAATAAGTTACATTTGGTGTGTATCCATACCGTGGCTCATAAGGTGTCTTTTTGGTGTCTTTCTTCAATTATACTCTATTTGAGGTGCAAACAGCAATACTGACAACTTCCCTCCAAAAGATTTGGGTGATTCCTTTCTCTATCATTAGTGTCCTTGCATAGTCAACTATGGATCTGTTCCTTCTTTCAGCAATTCCATTCTACTGTGATGTCCTTGGTGCAGAGACCTGTCTTTTGATTCCATGCTCATTACAAAAGTTAGTGAATTCATCTGATATAAATTCTCCTCCTCTATCTAATCTCAAACATTTCAGATCCTTACCACTTTGTTTCTCTTCCATAGCCTTATACCATTTAAACATCTTGAATGCTTCAGATTTATCTTTTAGGAACATAACTGCCATCATTCTAGAGTAATCATCAAAAAAGAGAATAAAATATCTATCTCCATAATAGCTCTTTGTCCTCATAGGTCCACATAAATCAATATGGACTAATTCTAGAATTGCATCAGATGTATGGGTTTTCATTTTGAAAACTAGACTTTGTCATTTTTCCTTTTTGACAATTCTTACACATGATATTGTCAGGCTTGGTCATTGTCGGTAAGCCTCTGACATTTCTCTTTTTGATAATATTTATCATGTTGTCAAAGTTCACATGACACATTCTTTTTTGCAATAACCATATGTATTCATTTGTAGCAATCAAACAAATGGAGTCAGTATCATTCAGATATAATAAGTTACCTTTTGTCTGCTCACCGGTACCAATCAGATTTCTAGATTTATTGAAGATCTTTGCCTTCTTATTTTCAAATGCAACTTTGTGACCTAAATTATTCAACTAAGAAACACTTAATAGATTATAATTCAATCCATTTACCCAATAAGAATTCTCACTCTTTATCTGGTTATTCAACATTATTGTTCCTCTACCTTCAACTGGACAGGGCATGTCATTACCCATTCTTACTGAACCACCTTTATAGTATTCAAAATTCACAAAATTTTGCTTATCACTGGTAATATGGTGAGTGCAACCACTATCTATGATCCAAACATCATTTTTTCTAATTTTAGATATGAGAGCTATTTCTACATACCTTTCTTCATCATCATCTAAATAATCTTTTACAGCCACAAACACCATCTCGATGTCTTCATCAGATTCAGTGTCAGTATCATTATCCTTGCAGTTTTCTAGGTAACTGACCTTCTTTCCTTTGTCCTTATAGTCTCGGGTATCTCTTTGTTCTGATTGTCGGTAGCTTCTGTAATCACCTCTGTCAGACTTCTTTTCATACGATCTGTCATTACTTCTGTCATCTTTTCTTTTGTTAGTACATCTTGTAACAAAGTATCCAATCTCTTTGCAATTAAAACAAACAAGTGGTAATTTACCTTTGTATTTACCTTTTCCTCTCTGCATTCTTCTGGCCATAAGTGCTTCAATTTCATCAAGATCATCTTCTTTATTTTCAATATCACTATCTTTTCTCATAGTGTTTTTGTGACTTGATTTACTTATTCTCATAGAAGTTTTGAATGTAGACTCTATGTTTGGTAAGACACTATTATCAAATTTATTCATCTGAAATGAAATCAGCCTTCCAATTAAACTATCTAGAGTAAAATTTCTATTTTCTACTACTCTCATTTCTTGAATGACATATACTCTAATAACATAAGTAGGCAGTAAGGTTCTTATAATTTTACTTACCATTGTATCTTCTTCTAGTACACCTCCAACTCCTCGGATATCATTGACTACCTCTTTGATTCTTATGCTGTAATGAGTGATGTTTTCACATTCTTTCATTTTGAGATCATCAAACTTTCCTCTAAGGCTTTCTGCCTTGGCTTTCAAAACATTTTTGTCACCACCATGCACAAGCTTCAATTTGTCCCACATCTGCTTTGCAGTTTTGCATTCTTTGACATCTTCAAATTCAGCATCAAAGAGTGAGGAAGCAAGCTCTATCATCATGTTGTTGTGTTCATGCTTCTCTCTCATTTTTTCAACTGTTGGTGCTCCTATGGGCAACACATATTTAGTTTCTAGGAATTGAGTAACATCATTACCAATACCTGATAAGTGGAGTCTTATCCTTCTCTACCATGAAGAAAAATTATCTTTGTTCAACTTGGGCACATCTGATATGTTCATCTTGTGACCTTTGGCTTAGGTCTTGAAACCTTCCTTCTAAGAACACAAGCTCTGATACCAATTGTTAGTAATAACTGAGGGAGGGGAGGGGTGAATCAGTTGCCTAAAATATTTATTCTTCAAAATTTAACCACCAATCAATAAACCTCAGATTATTATGTCCTTACAAGATGCATGCCATGAAATACTAATAATGATTAACTGTCTGTCAGTTTTCTCTATCAATCCTTATTCTTTCTTGATTACCGATAAGCAGTATAACTATTTACCAAAACTCAGTAAATAAGTAGAGTATACCGATCAATCTAGAATGAATTATGTAAGATACAAAACAGTAAAGAAATGAATCATACACACATAACACATGGATTTTTAACATGGAAACCCTGTTAAGGGAAAAACCATTGGGACCGGTACCCCAAATTTTCACTCTTATGAAGTGAGCCCTGTTAAGAGCCAACCCTGTTAAAGGTTACAAACACACTATTAGGTGTGACCTTGTTAGAGGATTTTATACATAGAGGTTGTCACTTAGTATCAGGCATCTAATGCTGCCATCCTTGAATCAGCCTCTCTCTTAGACTGTCAATAGGCATCGGGCATATCCAATGCTACTTTCATGAATCAACCTTTTTGGCACTCCTTGAGATGTACCTCAATATATAGAAGACTGTTAAGTGCTACTCATTTAAGAGACTTGATATTTTAATGGTTAAAGTAAAACATTATGACCTATTCATATTGCAACTTTGAATTGTAGATTTTCAGATCTATTTAAGTACATTATCTCTCTGACCAATGTATAAATTCAATCCTTTGTGCTCCATACTTTCTTCTTTGTGATGCTGTGCTCACTGTTTGTCGGTGTCTACAGAATTCCTTATCTCTTCCTTCAGCTTGTTTGATCAACACTGCATGAATTCGTTCTTCATCAGTTTCTCTTCAGCATCCTCTTTTTATTCACTCCCCTTAATCCCCTTTCTAAATGAATTAAGCTTGTCTCTTATATAGATACAATATTTATTATTTCTTGATTCTTGATTCTTGGTGTGAAAAACAATCCAGCCAATTAGATTTAAAGCATAACTCCCAATTTGTGTCGTAGATATCTTCTTGCCAACTGTACAAATCAGCTTTAAATCAATCACTTATTAAATCAATCATTTTTTCCTGTGCTCTCTTATTTCTCATCTTGATGATGGATCACGGAGTGTGATTCGAAATGTTGATGCTAAAAATTCACAACACAATCAAATCCAGAAATTGTTAACTGTTACTTATCTCTGGTCGAATAAAACAAAGTAGACAACCAGTTAAGTCTATATTTAGCTTTGATAGCTAGATATTTTGTCATTTTGTGAACTCTCTATTCCTTCGGTCACCTTTGCAGTTAGTTGTCGGTGACAACTGACAGTTTCATCGGTGAGACTCCAGTTAGCTTTGTGATCTCTCTCTTTTAGGCAACACTATATTTTCTTCTATTGGGTTACTCTTTTCTTTTCTCATCGGTCAACACTGTGACTCTTCTCGTCAGTACTGCTGTGCATTTCCTTGTTGAGTATCACTGTGACTTTGTTCTTTTTCTTTTTCTGTCATGTGCACTCCGTCGGTTTTGTTTATCACTTAGTGAATACTTGATTTGTATGCATTACTGATAGCTTAGCCTTGGTTCCTTTGATTCTCTAAAGTCTTTGGCATTATGTACATGACTGTATGGATGATATCAAGTTGACATCAATGACAATATAATACATTAACTGATTTAATGCCTTGCATTATCTTCAACTTAACATTGTCAAACATTCAATCAGTTACATGTCATCATAAGTGCCTGGTACTTAACCACCAATTCAACTTCCCAGAGGACATCGTAAGAATTTTTTTTGATTTGAATGGCCAAGAAGTCAGGAAAGAGAAATGGTTGGTATATAAGAAATCTCTAGATTTTATTCACAATGTTGACAGATCCTATGATCATTTAAAGGTATTTTTGCCCTGGGCCAAAAAGATTGAGTCATTGATGACAATGTTTGAAGACATAATGCAGAATCTTAACCAGAAGAAGAACAAAGTAATTGAAACTGAGCTAGAAAAAGCTAAGGCTATTCTGAGCAGAGTTACACAGGGAAGGTTAGTCCCACCTGGGATTTATGTTGTCTATAAAAGAAGAGGGTACAGTACAATTATTCCAAATATTGATAAAACTTCTGATTAAAAGGGAAAGAGACCAGCAGATACCAGTACTCAGACAATGCCATCTCCAAAGAGGCAGAAGATGGAAGGAAAAGAATAAGAAAGTGAGTAATACTCCCCTTCTTAGTCCCCTCTACAAATGGATGGCCAAGCTATTGTAGAAAAATTTGTCCAAATGGGAAATACAGGGCAAGTTTTTATCACAACCCAGGAGCTACAAGGAGTGCCAGAGGCACCTAGGTATACATCTCTAGATCTTATAGTAGCAGAGTTTAAAGGATAGGAGATGGACCCTGTAACAAAATAGGCTAGTGAAGAATTTCTATCTAATGACAATTTTGTTAAGGCTAGGGCCTTTATTCAATTCTTGTGGAGAACCCATATTGATGAGTTCAAAGATAAATGTCACAAATTGCAAGAAGCTGAGCTAAACTAGAGCAAGGAAGACATTGAAAAGGAGATAAAACAAGAGTTGATGGCTAAATTTGACAAGATAAATCCTGAAGAGGGCAGGGAATTGGTAAAGAAGTAAGGAGTCCTTATATTACCCCAGTGGGATTTAGCTAATGCAATTGTATTTGATGCTGTAAGAAAGGAAGCCAAACCAATGCACATTGGTGGGACATCCATTGGTGCCCATTTCAATGAGGATCATGTAGCACTGGAAATATGGTCCTTAAAGAGGAAAGATAAAAGGAGAATAATTGAAGATGAGTAGGTTGAGAGTGCAGGCAACCTCATAATCAAAAGAGTGTCAGATACTTCAGGGGTAGAAGAAGCTAACCTTACTTTGCAAACTACCAAGTTGAGTTTGAAGGTAGCTGAGAAACAAGAAGACACCTTCAAAATCCTAACCCATAAGTATGAAGCTATTTTGAAATATTACAATGATGAGAGAGTCAAATATTTGCAAAAGGATGATAGGATTGCTTTCCTAGAGGGAAAGAAAAAATCCCAAGTTGTGCCACAAAAGAGGATTACATAGGACCCTCATGAACCATCCTCATAAAGCCCCATTATTACTTATCCTCCTTCCCCTGCACCATCAAATTTTACTACATTAGAGGAGGTTGAGAAAGAAAAGGCTAGATTAATTACTGAGAGAGAAGATCTAGAAATGCAAAAGAAAGAGTGGGTTGAGCAATCTGCATCCTTCAAAGAAGCAGAGTCATGGGTAAAGAAAAAATATATAGATAAGATACACAACACTCTGATGCATAAAATATGTAGATAAGATACACAACACTCTGATGCATTGTACACATGAATTGGTGCCTGCTGCCATATATGCATAGGGTAATAAAATTGTTAGTATGATAAATGAGTATGATGTATACAAGGACAAATTAGACCAGTTGGTGGATAAGTGGAAAGGAAAGGGAGGAGAGTTGAAATTATTCCATAGCACTTGCAAGAAGGAGAATGATATTGACATAGTCTTGACTGGCACTCATAAATGTGTCAAACTTCTCATGGACATGGACATAAGGAGGAACATTGTCATTAGAAAGGTAATGGCCCTGAAAAGGGAATATTCAAAGGACCATTATGAGATGTTTCCAAATCTCTTCAGGAAAAATGGAAATATCAAGGATGAGGTGCTATGGCATCGACAAATGAATGAAGCTTTGGCAACAAGGACCAATAGCATAATAACCTTGGAAAGCACATTACTGTTTGTTCAAACAGTTGAGATAGTTGGCAAAGCCAGATCATTTTTTTCATTTTGGTCAGATGAGATTGAGAAGGCCTATACCACCTATAAGGAAATTAACAATAGAAAATATGAGGTTCTCAATTTCAACTGGCCAAGTGATGAGGTGTACACTTCTTGGAAAAACAAGTACACAATTGTTGATCCAGGTGAAGGTGACAACATGCAGGTGGATTAAGAAGCCCAACAAGTTGGTTGATATACTTGAGAGAAAAGATCATACATTACCAACATCAGAGACAATAGATTCTAGATGGATCACATCGAGCAAATTTGAAGCAGTTGCAAGTACAAAGCGGTCAGAAGAAAAAATTGGTTGAATATCTATTGTAACAAGAGTGCTTATCACTCCATTAGCTATTTTGTCTTTTTAGTGAGTCATTAATTTTTTCCTTATTCCAATTGATCCGAAGCTTGTTGCAATCCTAATCTATAAAAGGATTCCCAAGATCATTAGAAAGGAGATGGAAAATTTATTTGAAAAATATATTGTAAAGGTTTTCAGTCAAAAGGGGAATAATAGCATAGTTTGTACTAGATAGCGTTAGAACTCAGAAATAAAGTTGATAGATCTTTTGCATGTTATTGTAGAGGTTATTTTTGAGTGCCTTTTGTATACTGAAATAAGATTTTCTAAATTTAATACAAAGATCCAGATTCTAATCTCTCCTGTGTTATGTGTCATAAGAGTTATGGATTTTCCAATTCATTAGCATAGTTCCATTTGTCTTTATGTACTTATTTGAGAGTTCTTATCCAGGATTAGATTAAATTAGGCTCTGATTTATGCATAGATTCATCTGACACATTTCAAGGATTCTATTAGTAGTTGGGGTTTTGGGATGATTGTATTATGATTTGAAGTCTTTGGTGAATATTAATTTTAGCATACTGTATCTGAGTCATAATATAGCCCAATGGATAAAGCACTGATTTGAAGCTAATAATTTTTGTTTTACTACATATCTAGTTGCATAATTGGCTATATGTTCCTACAAGAAAACATTTAAAATATATTAAGTCTACTTTTGTATTAGTTTGTAATAATTTTCTATCTTACACTCCATCTCATGGTTGATATTCAATTGGTAATTATCTAATTACCTAGTAACTCTCGGTCATGTTGAGTCATTATGAGATTACTGCTGGATAGTACCTTATAAGATGTATCAAAAGGTATTGCAGGGTGTCCCCCCTTGGTGTAGCAGAGCCTAAAGTGTAGCTACACCGTAAAGTGTAGAAGTAATAAGATAGTTCTTGTTAGTTGGTCCTTTTCTTGCATAAGCATATATTTGGAGGTGGCTCCTCTATAAAAACAATCATAAAATGAAAAGGTTGTTGTCATTTTATTACAACATAAAAAGGAACCAACACGTAGGTTTCACATGTTCCTAACTCTTGCCTTATAACTTTTCAAACTTTTCAATACATTTCTCAACCCTTAAAACTTCATTCTTCTCTTCATCATAAAACCTAGGCATGCCTTTCTGTATTATGTCCTCTTCTATTTTCAGAAAAACTCCCCATGTTTTGACTCTCTGAATAATTGATGAGAGTTCATCACAATTTCTAATTATATCTTCACCAACATTGAATTGATGCTTAAATTTGGCAACCATAGACTGGATATGTCCTCCTAGGTCATAATCTCTCCCTTTTTCACTATCCAATCTATAATCATTTTTAATGTACTCCTATAGTTCTTTGAACATATTATATTAATTTTCTTTACCAGTGTCTTCATAGTTCTTAGAGACATATATCTACCATTTTATTAATAATTTTTGATCTACTTGACCAAATTCAAAGAAAATTACATATTATTATTCTAGATGATTCTACACATATTTAATTTCTTTTTTACATTTTTGATTATTTTGATGCAAGTTATGCCCAACGCACGAACATACACCTGATTTTCATGATGCACCCACTTCAAAAAAATCATAAAAACATACTCAACAAAAAATTACAAGAAAATACACAACTTCTAGTTCTAACTTACCTATCATTCTACCAAAGGGATTTTAAAAATAATAAATCTAACTCTCTTTTGTGAAGCGCACGCCAAGCACTATGTTATATTTTTCTGAAAAAATTAGGAATAATTTTTTGTGCACAACGAGTTTGACCCTCTTAATATTATCCATTTTTAAAAAAAATTAGTATTTTAGAAATAGATTTAGAGTAATACAATTTTTATTGTTTTCACATCTCGTAATTTTGAGTGTATTAATCTCAAATTTCAGTTCAAAGTTTATGTTTACCTGATTTTAGAAAAAAAGTGGCCACTTATACTCCCCATTTTTGTTCACCATCTTGGTGCACTTACCCTCAAGTCCAATGTTATGTGAAATAAAACATCGATGAGGATAAACAAGACCGAAGAGAGAAACACTACAAATAAAAACTTGTAGCATGTCCTTCTACCTACACCTCTAAATTCTATATGTTTGAATTTTGATCTCCATAAAAACCCAAACAAGAAGCTATAACAATACCCAAGTTACCTATTCAGTCTCTTAGACCAAACCAAGATATATATCATGTAATCAACATGGAATAAGCATCTCATAATCAATAAAACCAAACAAATACCATTCCCAATCCAACGAATAAGCCCAATAAACCATCTCTCAAACTCAATAATCAATAAATGTCATCATAATAACAACTCAAATGTACAAGGAGATAAAATATGCCTAATATCTCTCAAACTAAATCCTATAGAACTAAAATTATTCATAGCTCAAGATCCATATCTATGAAAGATAAACATAAAACACAATGCACATAAAAGGAGTAATAGGTAGTACCTCTCAAGTAGTAAACTGCTGAGTAGACCAAGAGTGGGGAATGAAGATTCTTAACTAAGATATCCAAGTTAGGTTGACTCATCTTAGAACAATCTCTTAATTCCAATACTAGGTGAGTGCTCCTTGATATTCCCACAAGAATCCTCAATTTCCTCATCACATATCTTTGATCATAAGATAATACCAACATCACCTAAGACTTCAAGTATCCATGAGCACCTATAACTAATCAATTCATACCAAACTCCAAATGCAACATATACCATCATGAAGTATAAAGAAAATGATCATGTTCTTAATAAAAAGAGAAAAAACCAAGATCAATGTCAAAGCTCCAACAAAAAAATTAGAAACATAAACATGAAAGCATGATCTAAGCACCCCTTCCTAGGATATTAAATTCTTTGAATGAACATAATATTAAGCTATACCATGCCAAAGATCTAAATGAAAAACCATGAGAAAATGATAATAAACATGATAACATGTCAAATGAAAGCATAAAACCACAACTCAAACAATAAATCCTTGAGTCCTCCAACATGTCAACATCTCCAATCACCATGAAGATAACCATCTCCTACTAGTGAACCATCAAATCTGAAAGAACCTTCTATATAAACAAGATCTAAGACATTCTCCAACATCTGCAACACTAAATAAGATCATCCACCATCTAATGGTGAATCCACATCATTGCTAATAACTTCCGCAAAAATATGATACCAAGTCACCCATATAATTATGATAATCATCTACTAAATAAATATTCTCCATGTCTGTGGACATAAAACTAAAATGACAGTTGTATCAAGTGAAACCAAGATCTCCAAATGACACATATAACCATAAAAAACCATCAATCAAGAATCAATGTTACACTTCCAACACATCACTGTCCAAAGATCCCAAAATAATGTCCATCCTCCCATCTCAAAAAACAACCATACCAATGTGTAAATGACCAAAAAAAGGCTAAACAAAAAAGTGTGCACCATAATCAAAATAAAACTAGTGGATATAGACAATCCACAACCGAGTCATCCCACTATAATTGAATAGGTGATCAACATACACAAATACATAACTCATAGGTCAAACTTTGAAACATGAAAACTAATCATCGCATTAGTAAATTTTAAACTGAGATATCAAAGAAAATAATCCTCCAAACCAAATGACTCAAACACCAAATCAACATCCAATTTGATTCACCAAACATGTCCACAATCAAGTTCCATAATCTAGGAACCAAACAAGCATCAAGGAGATAATAAATAACCTCTTAACATTAATCCAAATCACTAGTAATCACCACAAACATGATTATGTTATATTAATGCAAAACATGTACCTTTATATCCATGCCACTATAACCAACATCAACACTATGCTCACACTCAACTATAATCTACGTGAGACTCCAAGTATCAAACCATGTCCACCCATGTCCTAAAGCTAAAGACAAATTTTTTACCTTTCACCATCATAGATTAAATTCTAAAAACATCTGTAAACCTATACCAAGAAGTGTTGATATATAGACACACTAAGAGGGGTGGGTGAATTAGTGTAAATAGGACACATACTATTTCAACCAAAGATCTGATTATGCTCTTAAGTAACTTCCACAAAATCACACAAGTAACTGTATATATGCAATAGAAGTAAAGTAATTCAATCAATCACAAAGAATAAACCATAATACCACTCATTTTATCGTAGAAACCCTTGTTAGAGGGAAAATAAACATAGTGGGGATGACACCCACAAATCTCTTCACTGCAGTTAAAAGAGTTTCCTTGTTAGGATCTTACAATACCCTCTTAGGGGATCACCCTATTAGGAGTGAATAGTACCTTGTTAGAAGTACAATAAGATCTGCTAAGATCTACCTTGATACAAGATTTTGAATTCCTTCTCAGAAGTCACCTTGTTAGAGGATTTACACAATAAGTTCTGTTAGGATCCACATTGTTAAGGGATTTAGCTTTGCTAACCTATTAGAGTTAGCCTTGAGCAATGAACTCAATTTTATGATCTAGAATGACACTACTTTCCTGTGAGATCCAATTCAGTCTCTAAACTCTTGAAACAATACACAATCTCCATCTCTGATCGCAACCACCAAAAAAATGATCAACAACCCTAAATCTCTGATTTAACATCCTTTTATATAGTTTTTCTTAAGTCGGTTAAACATTAAAAAAAATCCACAAGTTGTCCCTCAAATTGACTTAACCCATGAAACTTTATTTCAATAAATCTTCAGATGTCAGCCAAAAAATTAAATACCAACATTTAATACAAAACATCATCATTAACTTAACCATCTTAACCATCTAATCATCATGTATCAATCACTAACTTAACCGGTTCACATAGAACAATTACCAAAAATCTATCTTTCACACACTGTTGAGTTAACTGTCACGGTCATAAATATGTACTCTTTGATCATAATAAGACTCAGGTAATGATTGTATCTCCAAATATTATCACCATCTCAAGCGCTACTCAAAGTTCAAAATAATTACTGTCTTCCTTCTCACCAATAAGAACACTTAGCATATCTGCTTCACCTATTCATCTTGTCAATAGGTTATGGTAACCTATGCACCAAAATTAATAGATTTAATAAGTTTCCTGTAATGACAAACTTAAACTCATCATTTCCCTACCAAAATTCATCATAATGCCAACAATCTCCCCCTTTGGCATTGAAGGAAAAACATATACCAAAACATATACAAAGTAATAGGTAATATAATTATCTATTGTGTACTAATCACTTCCTTAACTATATTTTCACCATACCGATCATATATCTATTACTCCCCCTTTCACTAAATTTCTACAGATTACTCCCCCTTTGACAAAAATGACAAAGGTAAAAAACTTATCTTCAAAAAGCAAATCTTACCAATTAGAGCCTTGCAAAAACAACTCTAAAATTTTCTTTTGCAGTATCTAATAAATTCTCCCATGATTTCTGCAAATGTGTAATTCCTTTGATCTATTCATTCAAAATAGAAGCTAAATCTTCCATGGCTTCAAGAGTACTCTTATCGGGTAATGCAAGGGTTACCTCTTCTTCTTTAACAATCTATTGCATAATATCAAGTGTAGGAATCAAATAAATCTACAACTCCAACAATGTTGTTATCCTCTTGTCTTGATCCCCTTGCAATGTTTTCAACTTTTGATTTATCACCTTTACTTGTGATCCATAAGATAAAAATGGGTGTAAGATAGGATCAAAAGTATCAATCAAAGTTTTAAGCCCCTACTAAGATTTATTTCTCTTAAGCTCCAAATCTTGCGTAAACAAAAAAATATCAGAAACCTTGGCTAACAATTTACCAATTTCCTTTACCTCAGTGAATTGAACTATAAGTTATCCTCTATCTAATGCAATGGTTTCCATCAAATTCTTAGTTCTCTTCTTCTCATACTCCAACTTGGGTCTATTCATGGTTGCATCTTCCAGACTTGAAACATGTTCAGTAATAGAACTGACCAAAATATCCATTTGTTTAATTGTAGGATCATTGGGATCAAATGAAAATTTAGGTACAAGATCAGATAAAATATATGTGGCTGTCTCTAATACGTGAGATTGTCTCTTCTTGGTTCTTATTTGGTCCCTTTTTTCTTTCAAATCAAGTATGTATGAAATTCTCATTAGTTCATCGAGACTCATTTTAGAAATATCAAGTGGTCTTTGAATGAACTCAACATATTCATCTTTATGTTCATCCTCAGTTTCTTCCTTAGGTACATCAACATATTTTCTCTTTAACTTAGAACTGGAACTCTCACCAAGATTTAATTTTATTTTCATTGAATGTGCTACTACATCACCTTCATCTTTCTTTTTAGTATCACTAGTTTGACCAACTATAGTAGTAGAAGTGGGTATCACCACCTCCACAATATTATCCTTATGTCCTTCATCTTTATCTTGCACACCTGCAATACCAACAATAGAATCTTGTTGTGGTGCATCAGAAGATAAATTACCTAGAATTTATAAATTACTTGTTCAGTAGAGCCAAGTTCTTCTACTGTCACCTCCTCTTGAATAGTTTCTTTTGGTTGGTCTTCTTTCATTTTATCGATCATGATGACAATTGTATTATCATGTACTACTTGCAACTCACCAATAAGTATCTTTCATACTCTAGTTCTTGTTTTGAATCCAGGTCTCATTGCCTCATCTAAAAGATGTACATCTTCAAAAGTTAATTTAGGCTTTAGTAAGATTAAGGCTATCTCCATTATTTATCTATCTCTCCTCAAAGCATCTCTCCATCTTACCTAAATCTTCTTGTATAGTGAATTAGGTATAGTCTTTTGTAGTTCACTGAGTCCTTTGAAAAATTTATGCAAGCTGTAAACAACACCATCTTCAATCTTCTATTTATATGCATCATCAAAGTTCTCATAACATCAATTTGTAGTCAAACCACCATACTCCCTAATACTCTTTGCAATAATATCTGCTGTCAAAATTATGGAAGTTTCAGGATTAACTGACTTTTCAGTTGTCATACAAACCACTTTATATTTCTTTCCACTTGCCTTCAATTCTGTTTGATCCTTATCTGAATCAGTTTTAGGTTTATCTTCTTCAACAATAGACTTCCTTTTGATTTTTATCTCAGATTATTTGTAACCTTGAGTCATTATTTTCTCCCTCTTATAAGTGCTTTGCACTATCTCAGGTTTCTTTTCTTCTCCCTTCTCCTTTTCTTTCAATGTGGAACTCCTAGTTGTTCTACCTATAGCCTTCCTGATTGTAGGAGTTACAACCTCTAAATCAAATTTATCTCCTGCAACAACATAAGTTACCACTTGTTTAGTTTCAAATTTATTCCTGATCTTACTCATCATCTCCTTTGTAATACCACTTTGTTTAGCTAAGTCATCAACCTTTTTCCTCACTCTTCTCTCTATCATAGATGCAATCAATTTTGAATGAATTTTCAAATAGGTCTCTTTATAGGTACCAAATCTAGGTGTAGTGACATCAATTGGTTTGGATAATAACTTATTATCATGAAGTGTCATAATATCAGCATCAAATTCATAATCCATCGATAAAGCCTAAGATGTTCTTAGCTATACCGCCTGCAACATGCATGTATCAGTGTCCACAATAAAACATATATCATTTTTGTATTTCTCTAATATATTGGTTGGGATACATTACCTCTCATGTATTCATTTATAAAAATCCTTAAAATAACCCCACATAACACTATTGAAGTTATTTCCTAACATCCTTATGCATTGTTTGACTGCACTACTGCAGGTCTATCGGTTGACCATTGAATCTGACCAATTCTAGGAAAATGATTTTGCAAATAGAAGAATATAAATACTAGTAGTGAACCATAATTTAAATTATTTTTATTTTATTTCTTTATTCTTTCCATGTTCATAAAGAATTGGCCTCTCATAACCTCACATGGGTCGTATTGATAATTTTCCTTAATCATCTAATAGGCTGCATATATGCCTCTACCAGACACACTGTTCAATCGAATTGACTGATAAAATTTAAAATCGATCACCATTGAAGAAAAAATCACTTTAGTTTATTCAATTTCATTGGTAGTTATAACACGTAGATCTTTATTAGACTTAGTAAGATGAGTGACCTTTCCATTTGGAATAGTTCTTAAAATAGGTACATCACGGGTCACACACAATACAGTCACCACTTAGATAAATTCCTTGGTAATCTTGAGTGGTCCGTCCAGCCATAGAAAATGATCATGGACTCGGCTCTAAACATATCTAATCTATAGGAATTTTTTCTGTTTGAGGTGTTGACATTCATGTTTTTTCATTGATGTCAACATTTATTTTAGTTGGATGCATTAGATGTTTCAGAAAGACTGGTTATCATAGGTACATGCAAGATTAATAATTGTGTACAGATAGTGTACGGTGTTTCAGTATATGTGAACATGGATTTGTATAGAGGGAAGTATATACAACTTATATCTAAGGTCACTGGATTTGATATTGCTGTTTGCATGAGTTATAGCTATTTTGGTAAAGACTGGTGACAGTGTAATGACAAAGAATTATGACAGAGATATTCTATGAGTTTTTGGGATAATTTGGATCTGAGCATGAGTTACGATATGTGAGTTATGGCATGATAGAAGATACATGGGTGAACATTCTTTGTGATTCTTGGAATGCTAGATTCTTGATGATGTCAGCAGTGAAAAATAGACTAGAGAAGACCTATTTGGAGCCAACCACAAAGATGTAACATGCTTGGTGATTGGCGAGCATGAATTAAGGATCTTGACGTGTACCTGATGATTTTTATTTGTTATTTACTTGGTTAAGATACCGTGTGTATCTTAGCAAGGGTCTATGTAGTTATTTGTGCATTAGGGAAGTCTTAACAGGACAACCCAATTGCTTGTTGTGACTTGTATAAAAGAAAGTAGTGTCTTGATGTGTAAGGGCATGGATTGGATGCTGCAAGCATATGGATACAAATTATACTAGATGTAGAGTAGTGATTATGTTTTTAATGCAATTCATTGGAACTATATAGACAAAGAAAGTTTCTATCAGTCAGTTCACTTTTATAAGTATACTTTTATACTTCTCTTTGGACAGTGGATCTAGAAGGTGGGTTTAACCTTCAGAAGGTAGATTTAACCTTCACTTTGGGAAGTATGCTCATGCAATGAGCTCATCATTTCATTCAAGTCCTAACACGATTGAGAAGAATCCTAATAGGGTATGTCCTTTAATAGGGACTTTGTACTGGATGTATAATTAGTTCCTAACATGGCTAGATCTGATAACATGGATACAATATTTCTACTGCATTATTTGTGGGTGTTAATTCCCACCAGGATTTTTCCCTTAATAGGGTTTCCTTGACAACAAATCATTGTGTTATGAGTTATTTTCTTTATGTGTATATTCTTATTATTATAGTTATTGCATGGTTAAGTTTCAAACAATTGAGATTTATTGGAAATGCTATAACATTGATTCACCCACTCCTCTAAGTGTTGCTTGTAAGGAAACTCAGGTGCGGAAATAGCTTCCTACACTAATCTCTAAAGGAAAGTATTGTGCAAATTATTTTAAATCCTTACAATTTAAGATTCGTTAACTAATTTAACAAAGATATTGCAGCCATATACCATGCATACAGAAAATAGAGAATGACACAATGATTTACCCTGGGG
Organism: Thuja plicata; assembly: GCA_018584345.1. Taxonomy (NCBI): domain Eukaryota; kingdom Viridiplantae; phylum Streptophyta; class Pinopsida; order Cupressales; family Cupressaceae; genus Thuja; species Thuja plicata. The sequence continues at coordinate 470,980 of MU228094.1, forward strand.
AAAACCTTTCGGTAAAAAACCCCAGCACTCCAAAACCTGCACAATGTATTATCTT
>MU228094.1:471084-496491 GCA_018584345.1 Thuja plicata
CAAAACCTGCACAATGTATTATCTTCAACACAACGGTTACAACACACTTGCAATGCAAGTTCTTTTAGGAGACAATCGACACTCAAAGACAAATCCAGTAGCACCAGATCATACCAACAATACACTCATTTCCTATCCTAGTCTGTAACCCTAAAAAATGCTTATATCATGCACTTTCCTTTTTAGGGAAATTTCCAAAGCTAGCCGTATTAGGGTTTTACCATTCTCTGAGAAAATAGGAACCCAAAATTTTTTCCGGGGTGATGCCCTGAACTCCATGATTGTGGAAGAGTGTACAATACTCAACTTTATCAGTTGCCACATGTCTTGCATGTCTTCACCCATCATTGAATCTTCTAGAAATAGCTCTTACATGTCATAGGAATCCATCATAACCATTTCATCCATGATCTCCTTACAAACAATTCAAGATGCCGACACATCAAGTGGAGTGACACATCAACATGCCAACTAAGTAGCATGTAAAATCACACTTAATTACATTATTTGCAGGAAATAAATTTTACAAAACAAATAACAAGAATAGGAATTATCCAAGGTTGAGACACCTTATTCCTAACATTGCTTGATCCTAACAATTGGTATTAGAGCTTGAGACCCTTGGAGAGAAAGCTTAACAACTTGAGGGAGATATTGTTGGATTCAAGCAATTTGGAAGAAGAATTTGAAGCAACACTTGAATACCTGGATAAGACTAATGTTGATAATGTGGAATTAAAATTCAAACTGAGAAGAGACAAAGTTTACATCAAGAGGATTAAGGAGCAACTTGAACTTTCAAGGAACAAAAGGAAAAAAAAAACATGTTGAGAAGATAAAGGAAGATGAGAATAGTTCATCTAATCTGATTGAAATAGTTGAACAGGAAAAGGAGGTGCTGAAGCATGATTGTGAAGTCACTACTTTGAAATTAGCTAAGGAAATTAAGCAAGAGAAAGATGAGAAAAGAAGAATTGGAGAGAACTTGAAGAGTGCAAATGTTCAGATGGAAAAATGCATCTATAAATTAATGATGTGAAAACCAGGTATCAAGAATGAGAGAAGTAGAGTATCATCATTAAGGGAGAACTTGTTAAGGTAAATAATCACATATAGAAACTTCATGGGAGCAGAAACAAGATTGATGAACAACTTGAACAACAAAATCCTAAAGGTGATAAGAATGGAGTTGGTTTTGATGAAGCTAAATATTTTAAATATAAGGAAAGATAATTTGAAGGCAAAAAAGATGAGGAACCTAACCATCAAGAGAAACCTAATGTGAAAACTAGACCTTTTAGAGGAAGATGCTTTGGATGCAACAAAATTGATCACATGAAGAGGGATTGTAGAGGTAAGACTCCTTATAAGTCCTTTACTGGTTATTTTTTCAATTGCTATGAATATGGGCACAAGAAGGTAGAATGTAGAAAACCTGATCAATCATCAAAGAAGAAATATTACATCAGTGAGGAAAGAGTAGCTAAGATCACATGTTATAAGTGCAACAAATTTGGGCACATTGCAAGAAACTACAGTATGTAGGTTAATCAGAACAGACCACCACCTACATGTTATAATGCAATAATCAATGACACATAGAAAGGTTTGCAAATATAATAGGCCAATGGGAAACAAGAAACCACCTATAGTGATAAAGAGGAACATTTGTGATGTTAGTAAGAGTATGGTTGAGTATATAGATGAGTTCAATAAAAAGTTTACAAAGGAAGGAAACACAAATAATAGGATGAAAATAAAATAATTAGAGCGAGTCTAAGGGTCAGGGATAATCAATAGATGCTACTAGATATTTTCCTAATGTTAGAATTACCATATTAGACTAAATGGACAAGAATGGCCTTAGGGGGATCTTTGGAGAAATATAATAGTCTATTATCCAGCCCCTAATTTATAGATTTAGACGATGCAAGGTTAGATACAGGTATAAGGATATGTGTGGAAGATACATAGTTGGTTGCAAGGTTTGAAAGGTAACATAGTTTGATCGCCTAGAACTTCATGGTTGACTTGGAATGAAACAAATTTTTGAAATGTATTGGGAAACACATCAGAAGTACACTATGAGCTTTAAGTAAGATTACTTAGTCATTTTTTAACATCGTTCAATCACTTGTGAAGAAAAAAGAGAAGATCATTCTTGTGGCCTTGGATGTTGCTAATAAAGTCTTCGATCAGATTGAGGAGTATAAAAAGCTAACTAATAAGGTCAAAGAAGTAGTAAACAATTGTATTGAGGGAAAAGAGACTGAACTGAAGGAGGTTAAGATTGAATTAAACAAGGATGAAGAGAAGAATAGGAAAGATAGATGAGAAGATAAGTCTGAGAGGAAGGTTAAGGTATTGGAGAGGGTAGTTGATAGAGTGAATAAAATCCTACCCTTTCCTTTCATTTTTCAAGGAAGTGTGGTGCAGGAGCACCAGGGCCAAGCACAAAGGCCTAAGAGGAAACGATGGTCACTAAATAAATCCTAGGGGGAATGGAAGACAACATGACCTTGAAGGGTTATTGAAATTGTAATAAAACCAATTATGGTCATTTAATAATGTTTTTAAGTTGGTCCTTAGAGCCATTTAAAAGAGTCATATTCTCTAAAAGTACCTAAAATGTAAATTTTCCAAAATTGGCAAAATGAGGCCTAAAAGGCTCATTTGGGGTTTAAGGTCTTTAAGGCTAGGTTGGGATCCTAAAGACCTTTTAGAATTTGATATGAATGTACAAGAATGGATATTTTTTGAGTTGACAACTATGTTTTCAACTTGAAAACAATATAAACTAAAACATAATAGTCCATTAACGGTTATTGTCAGTTTGGCAAAGAAGTTGTAACTGTTAAACATATTGGAAAAGGCTATTTTGCATAGCATGAGAATGAATGGGAGAGGAGTTATAGATAATATTGGTATAATTTTGTTTTGAGTTGAGGAAAAAATGTAATGAATTTTTGATCAATAAAGTTTTATTTTGAATCTCAGTTTATTCTGACTGTTCCTAAACAATATTGCATGCAAACAACAAAGTGGTTTAAAGTCCCAATGAGTAACTAGGCTCTCCCACTTTATGTGGTTATTGTGTCTTATGGGAGAGACCCTATAATTTTATAATATGTAGATATATGGTTTTTGATTTTAGGGATATGCAGGAGGTTGATGGAAGAGATCTCTGACTGAGGTAAGTTGCAGATTGAGTACATGGGATGGGTGGACCGATCAAGGTCTGAGAGTTCCATATGAAGGAGGGCCACTTTTTATGACTTGGAATGTCATAATATGAGCAGCTGATGGTGTTGGATTAACTGGAAGGGCCTAGAAGTGTTTGGAGGGGTCTGGTTGAGAAAACCCTAGGTTATGCCGAGTGACAGTTATTGCTGAGTGCTCTTGTATGTTCCAAGCGGCTGAGTGTTCCTGTATGTGCTGAGTTGTCCAATGTTAGCCGAGTGTTCCTATATATTCCAAGTGAACCAAAGGTTTTATGATACTCAGTAGCTTCCCTCCATGCACTTTGCATCAAAGTGATACTATACATAACTTGAACAGAGTCTTGGATGACTTTGATATGAATTTCACAACCTTGGAGAAGGTCGCAACATAAAAAGTAGAGAAAGATTATATGCAGAAGAAGATGATAGAGGTGTGAAATTTAATCACCTAGGATGTAAAAGTTTTGGAGATTAGTATACATTAGATCAAAAGCAGGTATTAGTCAAGGAAATGAGGTATATCAGATGGATGTGAAATCTGCATTTCAGAATGGTGATCTAAGGAAGAAGTCTAATTATGAAGCCTGATGGTTTTCCTTTGACATATAATGGGGACATGCTTTTCAGATTGAAGAAGGAATTTTATGGTCCGAAACAAGCTCCTATAGCTTGGTATGCTTAGTTAGACATGTATTTATTACATCTTGGTTTCAGAAAAGCTAGTGAAGATAATAATCTATATTTAAGAACTTGTGAAGATGGAATCTTGATTGTTGAAGTCTTTGTGGATGATATAATATTTGGAGGAAATGATCAAATGAGTAAAAAATTCTCTAAGGAAATGAAAAGTGAATTTGAAATGTCTATGATTGGTCAAACAAATTTCTTCCTTGGTTTGGAAATTACTCAAAGTAAAAATTGTATTTTTATTTATCAAACCAAGTATCTTAAGGAGTTCCTAAAGAAGCTTGGGATGGAAGATTGTAAACCTATTGGAACACCCATGGTTACTGGATGAAAGCTAACTAATACTGATGAATCTCAAAGTGTTTTTCAGACAAACTGTAGGTCCACGATTGGAGATTTGTAGTATTTAACTCAAACTAGACCAGGCATAGCTAGTGTAGTTGGAATTGTTGTGAGGTTTCAAGATGATCCTAAGGAGACTCACCTTGCTAAAGGATATTTATGTATTTTAAAGGGACATTAGAATAGGTTTATAGTATGAAAAGTGTGATGATTTTATATTATATGCTTATACTGATGTTGATTGGGTAGGAAGTGTTGATGATAGAAAAAGCATTAGTGGTGGAGCATTTTTCCTTGGAAATATGTTGGTTTCATGGTCAAGTAAGAACTAGGACTGTATAGCTTAATCTACTACTTAATTAGAATATGTAGCTACTGCTATAGATTGCACATAGATTGTTTGTATGAAACAAATGCTAAAGGACATTGGCATAACCTTTGAAGAGCCAGTGGTTATACATTGTGATAATAAAAGCACATTAAGCATGTCAAAGAATCATGTTATACATTCAAAGACTAAACATGTTTCAATCAAGTATCACTTTTTGAGAGACAAGGTTGCAAAAAAGGATGTTATATTGGATTACATTAGTACAAAGAAGAAAATAGTAGATATATTCACTAAACCTTTGCCAAAATATTCCTTTGAGTATCTTAGAGGCATGCTCAGGGTGATAATTGCTCCTTGTGAGAACTAAATGATACAAGAATGCATCAATCCAGTAGTTATTAGAGCTATATTATTTTTTGGACTTGATGCTTGGATCTACTCCTTAGGGGAAGTGATCACACAAACACAACATGACATATTTGGGTGATATTAGCACCTGGTTTTTTGCAGGTATGAAGATTTGAAAAAGCTACACCTTGGAGAGGTAGGATGTGTAGAGAAGGAAATGATTTATGAAACCCATTTCCATTGCTGTTAAAGGGGGGGAGATATAAGTGAAAAATCCCTACTATCTTAGGGGGATCTATGAAGAGGATATCGAGAAAGTTGTATTAAGAAAAATACTTCTGGGTTGATGGTTTTTCACATATGTTTCCACCAATGCAAAAGAGGAAGATTTTTGTATTTGTTTATGTTTGAGGTGTTGACATTAATTTTTTCTCATTGATGTCAAAATATGTTTCAATTGGATGCATTAGAAGTTTCAGAAAGACTGGTTATCAAAGGTACAGTCAAGATTGACAGTTGTGTATGGATAGTGAATGGTGTTTCAGTATATACAAGCATGGAGTTGTATAGAGGGAAGTATGTAAACTGTATGTCTAAGGTCACTGGATTTGATATTGCTATTTTCATTAGTTATAGTTGTTTTGGTAAAGACTGGTTATAGTGTAGTGATAGAGGATTATGAGAGATGGTCTTTGAGTTTTTGGGATAACTTGGATGCGAGGATGAGTTATGATATGTGATCTTAAGGTAGGATAGAATATACAGGAGAGAACATTATTTGTGAATCTTGGATCATTGGATTCTTGATGATGTCAACTATTGCGTATTAGATCGACAAATACCTATTTGGGGCCGACCACAGAGATGCAATGTGCTTAGTAATTGTAGAGCATGAATTAAGGACCTTGGCGCGTAACTGATGATTTTTATTTATTATTTACTTTTGTAATATACCGTGTGTATCTTAGCTAGGGCATATGTAAATATTTGTGCAATGGGGAAGTCTTAACAGGCCCACCTATTTTCTTGTTATGACTTGTATAAATGAAAGTAGCATATTGATGTGTAAGGGCATGGATTGGATGGATTGGATGCTACAAGCATATGGCTACAAATTCTACTTGATGAAAAATAATGATTATGTTTGTAATGCACTTCATTGGATGTGTATAGGAAAAGCAAGTTGCTATTGGTCAGTTCATTTTTATGAGTATACTTTTATACTTCTCTTTGGACAATGGATCCAAAAGGTGGGTTTAACCTTTGGAAGGTGGAATTAACCTTCACTTTGGGCAGTGTACTTGGGTAGTGAGCTCATCATTTCATTCAACTCCTAACATGGTTGAGAAGAATCCTAATAGGGTTTTTCCTTTAACAGGGACTCTGTACTAGATGTAATAATAAACTCTTAACAGGGGTAGATCTTCTAACATGGATACAATATTTCCAGTGAATTATTTGTGGGTGTTAATTCCCACCGGGTTTTTTTTCCTTAATAGGGTTTACTCGACAATAAATCATGGTGTTATGAGTTATTTTATTTATGTGTGTATTCTTATTATTTTAGTTATTGCATGGTTAAGTTTCAAATGGTTGAGATTAATTGGAAATTCTACAATAACGATTCACCCCCCTCTCAGTGTTTCTTGATCCTAACATAGTCCAATTGGTTTCAAAATCATTAGGTAGGTCAAAAATATATGTAAAACCCTTATCAGTCAAATGCTTGTGCTTGTCCTTTAGATTAGCTCCATCACATAGTTCAAAAATTGCATAGACTATAGCACTATATCCAAGATCTTCATATTTGCAATGAATAAATGATCTCACATCTTCAGTCAATAGTACACCACGAGGTGTTTAAGATAGGGAATCAACGAGATCATTCTCTACCACCTTCAAAGGATGTAACTTGAAAATGGGTCTTGGTTGATCAGTGATATCAACTAACACAAGTGTGTCCATGATGCTAACAATGATCTCTTCTCAACAAAACCTTCACAACACAAAGATGCCACTTCATCTTGTTACAAGGGTTCCTCACACACTGCTTCACTTCAAGCATGAAAAACATAATCTCCAATCTAGAATCACTTCATAAACACTTAGAAATCACTTAGCTTATGCACATAACTGCACTTCTTGGATCGTAGAGTGTAAAGTGACAAATGAACTTAGATTTTTTCCTTTATAACATTTTAATTCCAAGTAATAAATGCAAGTGGTCAAATAGTAACCTTAACCAGTCACAACCGTTAGAAACATAAAATTCACTATGTCATAATAAAAAAATTTATGTGGTCACATAGAATCTTATGTAATACAATTTACCTCATCAGACATCATTAGGCATCCAAATATGGTAATATATCTTACCACACATACAAACTTAGGGGATAGGTTATAAATCTTACTTGTTTTTCTCCCCCTAAGATAATTTATTTGACTTATTGAGATGATGAAGTCTCAACATTACCCGATGTAGTGGAGTTATTTTTCATTTTAGAATACTTTAATTCTCCTTTCTTTACCCATGTATCCTTCATTTTCTTCTTAATTTCTTCAACATATGCAATCTTCTTGCCTTTATCATTATTATACCTACTCATTGGTTGACCTCCAATATTATTCTTCTTTTCTTCGCAAGACGTAGAAAGATGTCTAATCTTATTGCAATTGAAACACATCATACCAATTTGCCTCCATGGTCCAACATTGCCTCTATTGGTTCTCATCCTGTAATTCACTACTCTCTGTCCAAATTTGAGACAGACAAAATATGTAACATTGAATTGTGTCTCCCTTTGGTAAGGAATTCTCTAATTCATAGATGGCCTTACATTATTGATTCTAGCCCAACATTCATTAGCCTTATGACTATACTTGTTACAATAATAACAATTATCTTGAAAAAAATTCGATCTAGAATTGTAACCAACCAATTTACCAAAATAATTTGCAAACCTAGGAATAGATGGACTAGGTTTAGACCAAAAAACATTAGCAGTATGTCCTTCTTTATGAAAATTGAAACATACTGGTCTATAATTCCTCTTACTAGGTTTATTATTTTTCACCTTGGCTATAGTCTTCTCTTCTTCATGAGTTTCCTTAGTACTAGATGACTTACCGAATTCAAATTTGGAAAAAAACCATTCTTTGTCTTTCACCATGTCTCATTTGTTTTGAGAGTTGTTCATCAAGTTTAGAAGAATCTAGTTGAACTTATTCAATAGGGCATCATCCCTTTTCAACTCTTCTTTTAGCTTTGTGTTCTCATCTCTCAGATGTTCATTCTTACCTATGAAATTAACATTTTCTTTATTAGTATCATGTAGATGTTCCCTTAATGTAGCAATTTCTTGCTCAGATCTAAAAAATTCATCCACCTTAGCTGCTATGGTTTCATCTTTGGCTTTTAGGGCATCCTCAACAACTTTCTAAGCTTTCTTTTCAGATCTCCTTTCTTCTAGCTCTTCACCCATTATTAATGATAAGTTTTCCAACTCCTTTTGCATGTTTTTATTTTCTAGCTTCAACTTTTCAAGCATCTTGTGCATGTCCTTGTTATCCTTGGCAAGCTGCTCATTCCCCAAAGTTACAAATTCAACTGCAAATTCATCATATCCACTTTTCTCAGAAAGATGTTCAATATGATATTGAATTTTAGCCAACTATTCAAGAAGATCATGTCTCTTACCCCTAGATATCTTTAGCTAGTCTTTAAGTTTCTGAATCATGTCCTTAGCCTCAACAAGTTGTCTTCTATAAAACTTTGTATCCCCCTTAAGGATCTCTCCTAAGATGTTAGACTTCTTCAAGGGCACAAAGCTCTGATACCAATTTTTGATATATAGAAGCACTAGAGGGGGGTGGGGGGGGGGTGAATTAGTACAAACATGACATATACTAATTCAACCAAAGATATTATTATGCTCTTAACTAACTTCCACAAAATCAAACAAGTAACTGTAACTATGCAATAGAAGTAAAGTAATTCAATCAATCACAAAGCATAAACCATAACACCACTAATTTTATCATGGAAACCCTTATTAGAGGGAAAAAAAACCATTGTGGGGATGACACCCACAAATATCTTCATTACAGTTAAAAGAGTTGCCTTGTTAGGATCTTACAATACCCTGTTAGGGGCTCACACTGCTAGGAGTGACTAGTTACTTGTTAGAAGTACAATAAGATTTGTTAGGATCTACCTTGTTAGAGGATTTTGAAATCCTTCTTAGAAGTCACCTTGTTAGAGGATTTAAACAATAAGATCTGTTAGGATCTACCCTGTTAAGGGATTTAGCCTTGCTAACCTATTAGAGTCATCCTTGGGCAATGAACTCAAATTTCTGATCTGGAATGACACTACTTGCCTATGAGATCTAATTAAGTCTCTAAAATATTTATGAAATACACAATCTGATGAAATATAACTAATTGAATGTTTGAAGATGACAAAGTTGATAATTACCAAGCTGTAGAAAGTTGATACAAGACATTAAATCAATTAATGTATTATATTGTCATTGATGTCAACCTGATATACTCTGATTGGTCATATATATATATTTTCAAAGGCTTCAAAGAACCAAAGAGATAAAGGTTATGTTATCACCAAGTGACAAAAAACACCAAAGGACAGTGCACACTGATGGATAGAGAACCCTGAGAAAAGTCACAGTGTAAACCGAGAAAGATACCCAAGCAAGTATTACTAACCAAAACCAAAGTAATACCCAAGTAGAACTAAAGGTCACAATGTTTCCCAATGGAAAGACAACCCCGATGAACAAAGATGCCCGAGGACAACTAAAGTCAAGACTAAGAAAACAAGGAGTTAAACACCGATCAGAACTGAAGTTCAGAAATGACAAAAGACTTAGCTGGCATGAGCTAAATATAGAGTTTAACTGTTTGATAAGCAATAGATTTAAAGCTAGTTTTATTCTAGTTTTCAAGAAGAAATCTATGGGATAATATTAAAGCAAGGTTTAAAGAAAGAAGTGCAAGATTTGTGGATCACGTCAAGAATAAGGAAGATAAGGACTTAGAAATGGTGAAATCATGTCTATAAAATAGACAAGCTTTATCAAAAAGAGGATGTTGAAGATAATTCTGGTGAAGATAGAAGTCTTCATATAGACCTGAACATACAAGCTGAAGAACAGAGCAAAATTTTTCTACAGACACTGAGCAACAGAGAAGAAACAATATTCATCGAGAAGAAAGAAGTGGAGCAAAGGAACATAAGAGAAACATTGATAAAAAAAGTATTATGAACTTACAATAGATTTGAACATATGCAGATTAAGTTGTATTTATGAAAAAATCATATACTGTTTCAATTTAACCATTGATTTAAAAAATCTCTTAACAGAGTAGGATTTAACCATCCTTTATATATTGAGATACATCCCAAGGAGTATCAAAATGTTTCCACGTTGACAACATAGTGAATGCGAGGTAAAGTGATAAACTGTTAGTGATAAATCCTCTAACAAGGTCCCACTTAACAATGTGTTTGTAACCTTTAATAGGGTTGTCTCTTCACTGAGCTCACTTTAGAAGAGTGAAAATTTTTTGGTTACCGATCCCAAGTGATTTTTCCCTTAATAGGGTTTCCACGTTAAAAATACATGTGTCAAATGTGTATATGGTTCATTTCTTTAATATTTTGCTTTACAAATTACTAAAACATGATTGATTGGTAAGCACTAAGTTATTTATTATATTTTGGTAAAGGCTAAGACTGCTATTTGGTAAAGCTTAAGAAAAAGGATAAACAATATACTCTGAACATTAGTTATTTGATAAGATTATTTAATGGCATACATCTTGTAGGACTGAAGATAACTAAAGCTTTATATATGTGGTATAAAGTTTTGGTTGAATTATTGGATTAATTTTTGAGTCCACTCATTCACCCCCCTCTCAGTTATTCTAAAAATCGGTATCAAAGATTGTGTGCTTAGAAAGGAAGGTTTAATGACCTAAGCTAAAGATAACAAGATGAGAAAAAGGGATATGCCTAAGTTGAACAAGGACAACTTTGCATCATGGAAAAGTAGGATAAGAATCCACCTATCAGGCATTGGAAATGATGTCACACGATACCTAAATGCTGAATATGTGTTACCTACTAGACCTCTAACAATTGATCAATTAAGAGAGAAACATGAACACAACTCTATGATGATAGAACTTGCTTCCTCACTCTCTGATGCTAAATTTGAAGATGTCAAATCATGCACCGCTACAAAGAAAATGTGGGACAAACTCAAGCTAGTACATGGAGGAGATACAAATGTGCTAAGAGCTAAGATAGAAAGCCTAAGGGGAAAGTTTGATGACCTAAGAATGAAATAAGGAGAAAACACAACTCAGTACAATAGCAGAATCAAAGAGGTTGTTGATGCTATCCAAGGAGTAGGAGGTGTACTTGAAGAAGAAAGTGGTAAGTAAAATTATCAGAACCTTATTGCATGTTTATGCTATTAGAGTATCTTATATAGAATAAATGAGAGGAGTAGAAAATAACAATGTTACACTAGATAGTTTGATTGGTAGACTTATTTCATTTAAGATGAATAAATTTGACAACAATGTCTTACCATGTATTGAGTTTACATTCAAATATTCTTTGAAAATAAGTACATCAAGTCATAAACACACCATGAGAAATGATAGTGAAAGTGATAATGATGACCAAGAACTTGATGAGATTGAAGCACTAATAGCTAGAAGATTATAGAGAGGCAAAGGTAAATACAAAGAAAAACTACCACTTGTATGTTTTAATTGTAAAGAGATTGGACAGTTTTCTGCTAGATGTCCTAACAAAAGAAAAGATGATAGAAGTAATGAAAGAACTTATGAAAATAATTTTGATAGAGGCAATGACAGAGATTACCGAAGCAACCAAAAATCTTCCAGAAGAGACAACCAAGACTACAAGGAAAAAGAGAAGAAAGCTTGTTACCTGGCTAAGAACAAAACTGGAAATACTGACACCAAATCTGATGAAGATATTGAGGTGGTATTTATTGCTATGAAAGATGATTCAGACGAAGAGGAAAGGTATGTTGAAACTACACTCATATCTAAGGTTAGTAAGAATGATGTCTGGATTATTGATAGTGGCTGTACTCACCACATGACTGGAGATAAAGAAAATTTTAAAAATTATAATGGTGGATTAGTAAGAATGGGTAATGACTCACCTTGTCTGGTTGAAGGTAAAGGAACCATAATGTTGAATAATGTGATCAGATGTGAAAATACATATTGGGTGAAAGGACTTAATTATAATCTATTAAGTGTTTCACAACTGAATAAAATAGGTCACCGAGTTGCATTTGAGAACAAAAAGGCAAAGATCTTCAATGAATTAGGAAGGTTGATTAGAACTGGTGAACAATTAAAAGGTAACCTATTCTATCTTGATAATATTAACACCACTTGTTTAATGGATAGAAATGAAGACACATGGTTGTGTCATAAAAGGTTATGTGATGTGAATTTTGACAACATGGTTAGGATAAGCAATAAAATAAAAGTAAGAGGCTTACCAAGCATGTCAAAACCCGACCATGTCATGTGTAAGAATTGTCAAAAAGGTAAAATGAAAAATTCTAGTTTCAAGAGAAAAACCTACACATCTAATGCTATTCTAGATCTAGTCCACACTGACCTATTGTGACCAATGAGAACAAAGAGATACTATGGTGATAGATACTTCATTCTCTTTGTTGATGATTATTCTAGAATGAGGAGTGTTATGTTCTTAAAAGAGAAATCAGAAGCATTCAAGATGTTTAAATGGTATAAAGATATAGTAGAAAAAAAAGTGGAAAGGAACTAAAATGCCTAAGGTGAGATAGAGGAGGATAATTTATTTCTAATGAATTCACTAACTTTTGTAATGAGCATGTAATTTAAAGATAGGTTTTTGTACCGAGAGCACCACAACAAAATGAGATTGCTGAAATAAGGAACAAATCCATTATTGATTGTGCCAGAACACTGATGATTGAGAAATGAATCACACAAAAATTCTATAGAGAAGCCGTTAGCACTGTTGTCTACACATTGAACATAGTTCAATTGAAGAAAGACACCAATAAGACACCTTATGAGCTATGGTATGGATACACACCCAATGTAAGTTACTTCAAAATTTTTGGAAGTCAATGTTATATTTTAAAAGATGACATAAATGGAAAGCTTGACTCCAAAGGTGATGAGGGGTATTCCACCAAAAGCAAGGCTTATAAATGTCTTAACAAATCCTCTAACAAAATCATTGAAAGTGTAAATGTCAAAGTGGATGAATTTGCTAAGAAAAATGATGAGGAAAGAAGAAAGGAACTAGAAAACTACAACAGGTTTGTCTACAATGAAGAACCTAACACTCTTCTTGAGTAAAAATATATCACTCCTGAGCGATAGAACATTACACCTGAGCATCACGCTGCAAACACCCAAAATCAGTAAATTTCTCACAATGATATACCAAGTGATGAAGATCAAAATGAAGGTTAAGATGATGATTAGAATGATGAACAAAGAGCTGAAACAATACTTTCCAAGTATGTCAAAAGACACCATCCATAGAACTAGATCATAGGACACAAAAAGGCTGGAATGAGAACAAGAAGTAAGTTACTGAACACTAGATGTTTGATTTGTGATTTTGAGCCTAAATTTGTTAATACTGCACTTGAAAATGAAGAATGGGTTAGTGCTATGAATGAAGAGATAGAATAGATTGAGAAGAAAATGAACATGGACATTAGTGATGAATTTTTGTTTTCTATTAGTATGTAAGAGAAATAGTTGTTTGAACCATCGGTTACACTACACCGAAAGACAGGTTTCAGTTCAGACCGAAAGTGCTAAGTAAAGAGAAACCTGATGACACAAGTTTTATAGTGTAAACTGAAAGTGCAACCCAAAGATGATACATAGGAACCCAAAAAGAAGGTTACACTATAAAAAAAAGAGTAATAAAGAGAGGAACCTGACAAAGAAAGGGAACCCAACAGACAGTTCAAAAAAGGAACATCGAAAGACTTTCAGAGAAACCTGAGCATCAGACACCGAAAGTCAGTTATATCTCGAGAAAAATGGATCTGACTTCCATGTCAGATAAAATAGTTATGCTTTATATTTAGAGTTTAGATTTTTTTTAAAACCATTTCTTGAGGGACAATAAAGATAATTTTAATTATTTTAACTAGTCTAACTGATTAAAAACATACAAACTAGGAGATCAAGGTCAAGTTGTAAACCTTTGATCATAGAGTTAAGTATGTAATATGTGAAACTAAAAAGGTCAAATCTATTATATAAATAGATGTGTAATAATTAATTTTAAATGGATGAGAGGATGATTGTAGCCAAGGAGCACATTTATGGATTAGACTAAGAGTTTCAAGAAGAAGAACAACAAAAGATGAATTTGGTTATCAAGAACCAAGAATCAAGGCTACCGAGCAACAGAGGTATTAATCAATCACATTAGGTGATACATTGTACATGTAATCTTTAATGGATCTATAATCAGAAATTGTAGATTGCATACACTTAGGTCAATGAGTATTTTTGTCTACATTCTAACAAGTGTAGCAAATAGAAGAAGTCCTTTCAAGAAAGGTGGATTTAACAATCCTATTGTAAATCTCTTAACCGAGTGCACACTAAACAATGTTTCTAAATATCTTAATAGAGTAGACCTTAACTAGTCTCCACATAATACTTCTAATAGGGTAGATCATCAGAAGTGATCAAATTATAAGCCTTAACTATCCCCTTCCAATTTGTAGATAGTAAATTTTTTGTGGGTGCCATCCCCACTGCAATTTTTACCTTCTAACAGGGGTTTTCTGCATTACCATATCTGTTGTTATGTGTTATTGCTTTCATGAATGTTTCTATGAATGTCTACATACAATTAAGATTATGAATTGATATCACATGCATAAAGAAAGAACAACAGATATGATCGGTAAAGAAAATATTTGATTACATAAGGTTAAAGGTTAATTAACTAAAAGTTTGAGAGGTACCGATTCACCCCTCCTCTCTTAGTACATAATTCCCATTATTTACAACAATTGGTATCAGAGCTAGATCTCTTATTTGGAAAGTTTAAAGACTTAAGAGAAAAGATCATACAATGGAGAAGTACAGGCTTGACAAGAGTATTGGGAACCATAAGTTAGAGATACAGATATTCTTTGAAAAATATAAAGAAGATAGAATCAAGATGAGAGAATTTCTAGATGAAAGAAAAATTATGGCATCTCGATGTAATGAAACAGACTACCATGAAGAAGAGATACCAAATCTATTTGAATCTTTAGGATCTACAAATATAAAAGCATCATGCACATTTGAAGAAAGCATCACAAGTCTGATTGAAATCAATCAACATCTAGTTAGACAAGTAAAATATCTACAAATCGGTCAAGAGACATAGGTGCTAAGAATGATTGATTTCATGAACAATGCTAGACAAGCTAAGCAAGAAAGAACACTAGCTATTGATGACAGGAGGAAGATTACTGAAAAGCTACAAGAGAGAGTCTGAAATACAAAGACTTACAGAACATCATTATGAGATCAAAAATCAGATTATTCTTATGAGTCAAGAGGCAAACAAAATGAATACAAAACTTATTGAAAGAATAGAAGCTATCAGTGAGCTAAGAGAAGAAAATGAAAAGCTGAAACATGAAGTGAGAATTCAGAAACATCATAATGACATTATCAAGAGAGATAAAGAAAGGACCAAAAGGATGGATGATTTTCTGGATGGAAAATGTAGATTCAACAACAATACCACACTAGGGTATCCCGAAAATGAAGAATCACCAAACCAAGCTGATCCAAAAATTGTCTATGCAAATCAAAGACAAAGAAAGCTGACATGCAATCACTTTGGAAGGCCAGGCCACACATCAAATGTATGCAAAAGAAAAATAAAAGGTATTCCTAAATCCACATCTTCATTCATAGGAATTTTTTACAAATGTAACAAGAAAGGATATAAAGCATATGATGTTAGAATAACTGAGAGGGGGGGGTGTGAATCAGTGGCCTCAAACTTAATCCTTAAATCAACCCTTAAAACTTAGTACCAAAAAATTATACCTCTAGTTATCTTTAGTCCTACAAGATGAATGCCTCCAAATACTTATATCAAATTACTACTTGTGAGAATGCTTTGTAAAACCTTCTACTGTATGTTTACCGATAAGCAGTCTATCTATTTAACAAAACACAGTAAATAACTAGTGTATACCGATCAATCCAGATTTACTTACGTGAAATGAAAAATAATAAAGTAATGACTCATAAACAAATTAACCCATGTATTTTTAATGTGGAAACCCTGTTAAGGGAAAAACCATTGGGACTGGTAACCAAAATTTTCACTCTTCTAAAGTGAGCTCGGTGAAGAGCCAACCCTGTTAAAGGTTATAAACACACTATTAGGTGTGACCTTGTTAGAGGATTTAAATGAATAGTTTGTCACTTAGTATCTGGCATCTAATGATACCATCCTTGATCAAACACTCACTTGGCCTGTCAATAGGTATCGGGCATATCTAATGCTACTTTGTATGATCAAAAATTTTGATACTCCTTGGGATGTATCTAAATTAGAAAAGACTTTTAAGTCCTGCTTAGTTAAGAGACTTGATGCTTCAATGGTTAAATTGAAATAGTAAATTGACCTGTTCACATATACAACTAGACTTATAGATTTTTATATCTATTATAAGTGCATTACCTTTCTGATCAATGTTATCAATTCAATACCTTTGCTCCACACTATTATGCTCTGTGATGCTATATCAATGTTTGTTGGTGTCTGCAGAATTTATCTCTTTCCTTAGTTTGATTGATTAGGTCTGAATGAAGACTTTCTTCTCCTTTAGAATCTCTTCAGCATCTATTCTCTTTTCACTCCCCTAATTCATATTTAATTAGCTTGTCTCTTATATAGACATGATTTCACCATTTCTTAGCTTTCTTGATCTTGGCATGATCCATAATTCTCGCCAATTAGATTTAAAGAATTTTTTTTTTTTATATCTTGTAGAGATCTTCTTGCCAACTAGACTAAACAACTTTAAATCCCTTACTTATCTATGGCTTTATCTTGTCAATTAAAACAATGATAAGTACCAGTTAAGTCTATATTTATCTCTTGACAACTAAGCCTTTTTCCATTTCTGAACTCTTTGTTCTGTCAGTCAATACTTTAGTTAGTCGTCGGTGATAAAAAACTATTTTTTTGGTGAGACTTCAGTTGTCTTTGAGATCTCCATCCATCGGGCAACACTGTAATTCTATCCGTCAGGGTACACTATGCTTTCTCATCGAGTAACACTGTGAATTTTCTTGTCGGTAATGCTATGCTTTTTCTCGTCAGGTAACACTATGACTTTGCTTTTGTTGGTTTACTCTATCTATTGGTGTGCACGCCATCGGTGTATACAGTCACTTTGTGAATACTTAACTTTTATGCATTACTAGTAGCATAGCCTTTGATTCATTGGTTCTTTGAAGTCTTTAGCAGTATTTCCATGACCATATAGATTAGAGCAAGTTGACATCAATGAAAATACAATACATTAACTGATTTAATATCTTGCATTAACTTTCAGTGTCTCAGTGATTATCAACTTAACATCTTCAATTAACTTTCAATCAGTTATTGTTCATCAATCTCTCCCTTTGGAATTGATGGAAACACACTACATTATCACACTATATTATTACTAATACAATATGAAATATAACAGTTGAAGTTCATCAAACTACCAATATTATGTACTATAACCGATACAAATATCTGGTCCTCGGTAAGCTCACATAGCTTAGATTTGATTCTTGTAGCTATCTTTCTGTCTTCAATCCCTTCAATGGATAGATGTAGAATCTTTCTTCTTCTGATGTGATGTGTTATCTTCTTGTGTCAAACTCTCTCCCTTTGACTATTCTTTTCTTTTGATGTCTCTTTTTTCTCTTGTCAGCAATCTCTCCCTTTGTATGTACTCTCCCTTTCTAGTTACATCTCTCCCTTTGTGTATTGTGATAATGGATATAATTCTCCCTTTGATAGAAATTCCAAAAAAATATTTGATAGTAATGCCAAATAATTCTTTCTATCCATAATATACTCCTTGAATTTCCCAATTCATCAGCAATACAATAACTCTAGTGTTTGGTGTATATAAATACCTTGCTGTGTACAAATGTATCTTTGAAGTCCATCTCTTTTCTTGCATCAACATGAATGATATTATGATAATATGTAGGCTGATGTAGCCTTCTAGTCATCTTACTGACCATTAGACAAGGGTCTGACCACTAGTCTCTTTGTCAAGTACTCAAATGTATCCTTGGGTAGTGGCTTGGTGAAGATATCAACTAATTGTTCCTTTGATTGCACATACTCAAGTATCACCTCATTTTATTGAACTTTTTCTCTCAAATAATGATACTTGATAGCAATATGCTTTGTCTTAGCATGCATGACTGGATTCTTAGAAATGTTAATTGCATTGGTATTGTCACAACAAATAATTACTGGTTCAAGAATTTTCATATTCATACCTTCCAGTAATTATTTGATCCATGCAATATTTGAGCAGCTTACAGTAGCACCAACATACTCTACTTCTATATTAGACTGAGAGATGCATCCTTGCTTCTTGCTGATCCAAGTGACATGTCTGTCACCCATGAAGCATGCTCCTGTAGTTGTGCTCTTTCGGTCATCAATGTTTCCAGCCCAATCAGCGTCAGTAAAGACCTTAAGTTCATATTTTCCTTCTCTTCTATACCATAAGCCATAGTCCTCAGTATTCTTTAGATATCTTAGGATTCTTTTCATAGAAGTCATATGTGATTCTCTAGGATTAGCAAAAAATATTTCAACTATTCCTACTACATGTGCAATATCTGGTCTAGTATGTACAACATACATGAGTTTGCCAATCATAAATCTGTACAAAGTTTGATTTACCTTAGGTGACTTTTCCTCCTTTGTTAGATTACATCCAGTTTCCATCGGTGTTCCAACTGGGTTGGAATCTTCCATCTTGAATATTTTCAGCACTTCCTTGATGTATTTGGATTGTATAATGAAAATGCCTTCATCTTGTTGCATGATCTGTAGACCAAGAAAGAACTTGATCTCTCCAAACATAGACATCTCAAACTCTTTTCTCATTTCATTTTCAAATGATTTGCATAGCATATCATTGCCTCCAAATATGATTTCATCACCAAATATTTCAGCAATCAAAATGTTAGTATTAGCATCCTCCTTCAAATAAAGATTACAATTTTCACTAGTTCTTACAAATCCAATACTTATGAGATAGGAATGATGTATTTCATACTAGGCTCTTGGTGCTTGTTTCAATCCATACAAGGCTTTGTGTAGTCTACATACCATGTTCCTCTTGTCTAGATTACCAAACCCTTTTGGTTTCTCAATGTATACCTCTTCCTCAAGTATTCCATTTAGGAATGCAGACTTGACATCCATATGGTATACCTTGAATCCTTTAAATGTAGCATAAGCAAGTAATAATATCACTCCTTCTAGCCTAAAAATGGTTTAAAAGGTTTCTCCATAGTCAATCCCTTCCTCTTGTGCATACCCCTTGCATACTAGTCTTGCTTTGTTTCTGGTGACTTCTCCATTCTCATTCAATTTATTTCTAAATACCCATTTGGTACTGATAAAATTCTTGTCATCTGGTCTTGGTACAAGTGTCCATGTCTTTTTTTTCTCAATCTTCTCAATTTCTTCATTCATATCACTAATCCATTCTTCATTATCAAGTGCATCATTGACAGACTTTGGCTCAAAATCACAAATTAGACATCTTGTGTTTAGAGACTTACGTCTGGTTCTCATACCAACCTTTTTGTCTCCTATGATCTGGTTCTATGGATGGTTCCCTTTGACATACCTGGCAAGTATAGGTTCAATTCTTTTTCTATCATCTTGATCATCATTGTGTCCTTCATTCTAATCTCCATCGCTTGGTACATCATCTTGAGCAATATCCTGATTTTTCGTATTTATAGCCTGATGCTCGGGTGCAATATTATGTTTCTCAGGAGCTATACATTGTTGTTTGGGTAGAGTGTTAGGTTCTTCATTATAAACAAGCCTATTATAGTCCTCTCGTTCTCTTGTGCTTTCCTATTCATTCTTCTCTACAAATTCATCTATCTTCACTTTTGCACTTTCAACAATTTTGTTAGAGGCGTTATTGAGATATTTATAAGCCTTGCTCTTGGTGGAATACCCTAAAAATATACCTTCATCACTTTTGGAGTCAAGATTTCCATTTCTACCATCTTTTAAGATATAAAATTGACTACCAAAGTTTTTGAAGTAACTTACATTGGGTGTGTAACCATACCATAGCTCATAGGGTGTCTTCTTGTTGTATTTCCTCAATTGTACTCTGTTCAATGTGTAAACAACAATACTAAAAGCTTCCCTCTAGAAGACTTGGGTGATGCCTTCCTCTATCATCAGTGTCCTTGCACAATCAATAATGGATCTATTCCTTCTTTTATCATTTCCATTTTTTTGTGGTTTTCTCAGTGCAGAGACCTATCTTTTGATTCCATGCTCATTGAAAAAGTTAGTGAATTCATCTGAAATAAATTACCCTCATCTATCTATTCTTAAGCCTTTAAATTCCTTACCACTTTATTTTTCTACCATTGCTTTGTACTATTCAAACATCTTAAATGCTTCTGATTTATCTTTTAGAAACATAACTGTCATCATTCTAGAGTAATCATCAACAAAGAAAATGAAATATCTATCACCATAGTAACTCTTTGTCCTCATGGGTCCACATAGATTAGTATGGACTTATTCTAAAATAACATCAGATGTATGGGTTTTGCTTTTGAAACTAGATTTTGTCATCTTACCTTTTTGACAATTTTTGCACATGATATTGTCGGGCTTAGTCATCGTTGGTAAGCCTCTTACATTTCTCTTTTTTCTTATCTTTATCATGTTGTCAAAGTTTACACGACACAATATTTTATGCCACAACCATATGTCTTCATTTCTATCCATTAAGCAAGTGGTGTTAGTATCATTCAGATAGAATAAGTTACCTTTGGTCTGTTCATTAGTTCTGATCAATCTTCCTGATTCATTGAAGATCTTTGCCTTCTTATTCTCAAATGCTACTCAGTGACCTAAATTATTCACCTTAGATACACTTAATAGATTATAATTCAATCCTTTCACCCAATAAGAATTTTCACATTTTATCAGGTTATTCAACATTATAGTTCCTTTACCTTCAACTGGACAAGGTGTGTCATTACCCATTCTTATTGAACCACCATTATAGTACTCAAAAGTCTCAAACTTTTGTTTTTCACTAGTTATATGGTGAGTGCAACCACTATCTATGATCCAGACATCATTTTTACTAACTTTATGTATGAGTGCAGTTTCTACATACCTTTCTTCATCTTATCCTAAATCACCTTTTACTGCCACAAACACCATCTCGATGTCTTCATCAGATCCGGTGTCAGTATCTTCATCTTTGCATGTAGATAGGTAAATGGCCTTGTTTCCTTTGTCCTTGTAGTCTCAGGTATCTCTTCTTTCTGATTGTTAGTTGCTTTTGTAATCTCAGTTATCACCTCTGTTAAACTTCTTTTCAAAAGATCTGTCATTACTTCTGTCATCTTTTCTCCTGTTAGGACATCTTGCAGCAAAGTGTCTAATCCCTTTACAATTAAAACATACAAGTGTTAATTTACCTTTGTATTTACCTTTGCCTCTCTGCATTATTCTATCCATAAGTGCTTCAATTTCATCAAGATCTTCTTCTTCACTTTCACTTTCACTATCTTTTCTCATAGTGTGTTTATGACTTGATTTAATTATTCTCAAAGAAGTTTGAATGCAAACGCTATGTTTGGTAAGACATGATTATCAAAGTTATTCATCTCAAATGAAATTAGTCTTCCAATCAAACTATCTAGAGTAGCATTGTTATTTTCTACTGCTCTCATTTCTTGTATGGAAGATACTCTAATAGCATAAGTAGGAAGTAAGGTTCTTAAAATTTTACTTACAACTTTCTCTTCTTCGAGTACACCTCCAACTCCTCATACAGCATTGACTACGTCTTTGATTCTTGTGTTGTACTATGTGATGTTTTCACCTTTCATTCTGAGATCATAAAACTTTCGTCTAAGGATTTCTGCCTTGGCTCTCAGAATATTGATATCACCACCATGTACAAGCTTCAATTTATCCCACATCTGCTTTGCAGTTGTGCATGTTTTGACATCTTCAAATTCAACATCGGAGAGTGAGGAAGCAAGCTCTATTATCATGTAGTTGTGCTCATGCTTCTCTCTCATTTGTTCAAATGAGAGTGCTCCCGTGGGAAACACATATTCAGTATCTAAGTATTGAGTAACATCATTTCCAATACCTGATAAGTGGAGTGTTATCCTTCTTTTCCATGAAGCAAAGTTGTCTTTTTTTAACTTGGGCACATCTCTTCTGTTCATGTTGCAATCTTTAGCTTAAGTCTTGAAACCTTCCTTCTAAGCACACAAGAGTTGATACCAATTGTTAGAATAACTAAGAGGGTGGGGGGGAGGAATCAGTGGCCTCAAAATTAATCCTTAAATCAACCTTTAAAAGTAAGTACCACAAAATTATACCTCTAGTTATCTTTAGTCCTACAAGATGAATGCCTCCAAATACTTATATCAAATTACTACTTTTCAGAATGCTTTGTAAAACCTTCTACTGTATGTTTACCGATAAGTAGTCTTTCTATTTACCACAATATAGTAAATAACTAGTGTATACCAATCAATCCAGATTTACTTATGTGAAATGAAAAACAATAAAGTAATGACTCATAAACAAATTAACACATGGATTGTTAACATGGAAACCCTGTTAAGGGAAAAACCACTGGGACCGGTAACCTAAATTTTCACTCTTCTGAAGTGAGCTCGATGAAGAGCCAACCCTGTTAAAGGTTACAAACACACTGTTAGGTGTGACCTTGTTAGAGAATTTAAATGAATAGTTTTTCACTTAGTATCTGGAATCTAATGCTACCATCCTTGATCAAACACTCACTTGGCCTGTCAATAGGTATCAGGCATATCTAATGCTACTTTGTACGATCAAACTTTTTGATACTCCTTGGGATGTATCTCAATTAGAAAAGACTTTTAAGTCCTGCTGATGAAGGGTGCTCCTCTTAATGCCACAAACACATAACAGAAACAGAGAAGCAACAATAATTTGCAAGAACAGAAAATGGGCTTCTTATTATCTCCGCAAATGTGGAATTACAAACTTTCAAAATTACAATATGCAAAGCCACATGGGCATTCCCCTTACAATATTCTATAGGACAAAGCCTAAAATTATTACCCAGATCTACCCAGAACTGCCCTAGACAACACTACGGGCCTTCTTTATATAGACAATTTCCACCGCTCGAGAAGGTTCCAGAAATTTAGCCCATAGGGCCGACCAAACTTAGAATTATTTTATTTTACAATTTATTACATCATAGTCAGCTCAAAATAACTTTTGAAACCCGAACAAAATTTTTGAAGAAAAATTATTTTCTGCCATTTCAGGTGACCTAACTTCCGAAGACCATAAGTCATCGCCAGTTGACCCGATTGACTATTATGACCCCAATCCAGAAAGGCCACGAAGTGCTCTATAGGCTTGACTAGTGCAAGCGCCCATTCCCCAAATTTTTGACCTCATTCGAGGCCTCTAAAGCCTTCAAAATTGAGTTCAAAGTTTCTGTACCCTGCTGCCAATACTAAAAATATTTAATATCTTCAAAACTAGACCTGATCTAGACATGAAACTTTACTAGCAGGCTGATAAGACTAAGATGAACCTCCACATGTGAAATCAAAACATTTTGAGATTGTATGACCAACTTACTAAAAATAGTAAGTTTCCATAGATAGTAGCTCTGCACAAGATAGCCCTTATTGAAAAGCAAACAAAAATATTTTTTGGGTGATGCAAGATTGCCTTTACACCCAGGATGCTCTTGCATCAGACACCCGGGGTAATTTGAGAAGTGACCTTGTCACGACTCAGGTGTGCAGAGGAAAACCAAGATGATGAACCTCCTCCCATGTCAGCCATGATGAATCTTCAACAGGTCATCCTTTCCACTTGACCAGAGATTCTTCATATGTCTTGTTCCTTGTGCTTCTACCAACACGACTGTCCCGTATGTCTTTAATCTCCCTGGTATCTGAACTACTTGCTGGAATACTCCATTGTGTTTCTGTGATCTCATCTTCAAAACCTCCTTCATGATACTCTGTCAAATCTAAAATGTTAAACACTGGTGAAATATTCAGCTTACTAGGCAATTCTACCTCATATGCATTTCTTGAATCATGCTTCTTCAGTATCTTAAATGGTCCAAACTTCTTGATTTTCAACTTGTTATATGTACCAACTGGAAACCACTCCTTCTGTAAGTGAACCATGACTTCATCCTCAACCTGGAATTCCTTATGTCTCCTTTTCTTATCTACCTTAGCCTTATACTATGCATTCATTTTGGTAATGTGCTTCCTCACTTCCTCATGGATATTCTTCAAGTGTTATGCAAAATCCTCAGCTTTAGCACTACTTATTTTTTCTTTATCTATCTTCCTCAATTTAGATGCATTTCTTGGACTACTTCCATATACAATCTGGAATGGTTATTTACCAGTGCTCCTGTTGATAGAATTATTATATGCAAATTCTGCCTGTGGTAAAGTCAAATCCCATCATGTTGGCTTATCTCCAACCAAACATCTTAGCAAATTCCCCAAACTCCTATTCACCACCTCTGTCTATCCATCAGTCTATGGATGATGTGATGAACGGAACTTCAGATCTATCTTCAACTTCTTTCACAACGTACACTAGAAATATCCAACAAACTTAGTGTCTTGGTCTGAAACTATAGTCTTTGGCAAACCATGTAGCCTCACCACTTCTCTGAAAAATAATTTTTCTGTATGAACAACATCATTAGTCTTCTTGTAGGGAATGGAATGTGCCATCTTCAAAAATTTTTCAACCACCACAAAGATTGAATCATGCCCCCACTGAGTCCTCGGTAAACCAAGAATAAAGTCCATACTGATATCCTCCCAAGGATTCTCTGGAATAGGTAATGGCTGATACAACCCTATATTCTGCTTCACTCCTTTCGCAATCTGACATAATCTGCAACTATGTACAAACTTCTTCAATCTTGCTGCAACTGTGGCCAATAATAATTCTCACTAACCAAAGCAAGGGTTTTATCATGACCAAAATGTCCAGCCAATCCTCCGCTATGCTTCTCCTTGATGAGATTCTCCCTCATAGAACTTCGT
>MU228094.1:531835-542178 GCA_018584345.1 Thuja plicata
AAGATTACCCTTTCTTTGTAAAGCACGTTTATTGTCAAAAACATTGTTAGTTTGAAAGCTCAGACTCGATATATCTTGATCTCATCATATCAAACATCATCATCTTTATCAAATTGACTTTGTCCAAAACAAAGGTCGGCTAATCTTATCTTTTATCATCACCACTTTGAGATCAAGTTATATCAAAATTTGCCCTTAGGATTACCCTTGTCCAAAACATAACTCAGACTTTTGCTTAGAAAGGATCCTCTTCTTTGTTTTCTTTATATCACTTGTTTTAGTTACAAAACCTAGACCACACTATGTCTCAAACACCTCATGGAGGACCTACACAAGGTCTAAGGCTAGAGCTCAACCTGATGAGTCATATATCAAGCGTTTCCCCACTTGGGAAACAAAGCAAGAGAATGATCCCTTCATAACACCAGTTCTACTCTATTCATTGAACAACCTTGTGGGGCAGCCTTTTTCCAAGATATCATAGAAGAAGAACTTGAAGATGTGGAACAAGATTCCTACTCCACCAAAGTAGTTGACGCTGTTGTAGAGAGGAACCTGGAACGTTACTTGGCCATGCTAATAAAGAAGGGAGTCAAACTCGCCGCTGAATTTAGTGTATCAACTATATGGCCCAAAAACCCTCTCGCAGGTCAAAACACTACTCACACTCCTCAGATACTACCTATTGTGTCACATATCTTTCCACCTTTGGCTTTACCCACATCGACATAGACTGCATCCAATCAAACCAATGACCCGACCCAAGCCAGCATCTCATTTACTCAAGGCATGACAAGCTTGCAACCAAGTGCACCCATGGTCATTAGTATGCCTCCACCCTTAATATCATGGCCAATGCAATCCAACTCTCATGCTATGCCTTCCATCCCACCAAACACCAGTTGTTTTGAAACTATGCCACTACTGCAATCTCCCCACACTAGTCTTTGGATCAACACATCATGCCCGCAAGGATCCATCTCTGCAAGACCTATTTACAATCAAGGCCTGCCCAAAGCTACATCTTTGCCCATTCTGACACCCACCCAACCTCCGCAATAGCAACCCCAGCTTCAGTTGCCTCATATCCAACCTTTGCAATAGCAACCCTAGCTTCAATTACCTCATATCCAAACTCAAGAACAACAACCCTAGCTTCAGTTACCTCATATCCAACCTTCACAACAACAACCCTAGCTTCAGTTGCCTCATATCCAACCTCCGCAACAACAACCCCAGTTTCAAACCCAACCTCAGCAGCAGCAATACCTACCCCAGCATTATCAACCCCAGTTTCAGTCACAACAACAAACACCTCAAAACCCAACATGGACTACTCATGTCCCTACAGTTACAAATCACTCGATGGAGAATTAATATCAAGTCCCTAGGATGAAATCCTATGTTCCTACTCAAGGGACACAGAGGCGCAGCCTCATACCCAACACGACACAAAGGAATGTCCACATGCATCAGCCGCAATATCAAATGGACATGCTAATGCAAAAAATGCAAACCCTTCAAACCCAAATGATGGATATGCAAAATTAGGGGCAAACTAAATCCTATACCACAGAGGATTTATACCCATACCCCTTTGACCATTCTCTTCAAATGTCTCCATTTTGAAACCACTTCTCAGTGCCAAAATTTGACACGTATAGGGGCAGCACCAACCCTATTAAGCATATACGAGAGTTCTTTGCTAGTTGTGTCGAAGTTGCTCATGATGAGACATATCTAATGCGACTGTTCCCACAAAGTTTAGGCAGACCAGCAATGGAATGGTTCTCACATCTACCTCATGGCATCTAGTCTTAGGGAGAATTAGCTGAAAAGTTCATAGCCCACTTCCATCATAACATCAAGTGCAAGGTCAACATCAAGGACCTTTGCGACATTAAACATAAAGATGGAGAGTCTTTTGTGAAATTCCTACAGAGATGGAGGAACATGACGGACCATATAACATATGATGTGCCTGAAAAAGACTTGACAGTCATGTTTGTTGACAATCTAATCCAAACTTAGGTATCCTTGCAGATCCTACACAAACGAACATAAATAAGAATGCAACAGAAAAAGCTAAGTGGTGGAACAAGAACAAAAATGTCACTAGTGATGGTGTCATTGATGTAAAGACAGTCAACTACATGTAACCCAAGGTGTCATTGCAAGGTGCACCTGTGGCAAACCAAACCCCATAGGGCCCACTCAACAAGCATACACTAAAAACCAACCTCACCCTATACAAGCAGCCACTGTGTCAAACAATCAACAATAGAATCAATGCAAACCACGGTTTTAGTTCCAGCAATGAGTTTTCACGCCATTAGGAGAGTCGATAGAATCAGCTTTACGCAAGTTGATACAATCAAACACTATCACTCTCCAAAAAGTCAGAGACTTTGAACAAGATGAAAACAAACCGAGGTGGTATAATGACAAATATTTCTATGAGTTTCATAGGGTTAAGGGGCACAAAATAGCCAACTGCTACCGATTGAAGCATGCTATCCAAGATCTAATTGACACATGGATCATCGATGTGACAAACACTTAAGCTAAAGGAACAACTGATCACACCATTTTCAACAATACCTTTCATGATCACAACAAGGGAAAAGCCTCCGGGTCTGGTGGACAAACATGTAAAGTTAACTATACATATGCCAATAGTGATAATGTCATCAATTGCCTCAATCCTTCAGATAGCCATGTGGCTACAATCACTATCAGAGACCAAGATAACAATTGTGCTATAACAACACGTCATGCTAGAGTCATCTTACAAGGAGTACCATAGTCAGCTACTACATCAGCCAATCCTATAGCAAACTTAGATCCACAAACAAGCATAGTGGACCAACTAAAGTGCACACCTACCCAGATATCCATGTTTAACCTGTTGCACATATCTCCATAGCATAAACTGGCACTTGATCAAGCACTTCAAAATGCAGCTGTCCCAAGGGACATAACACCTAAAAGCTTCCAAATGATGGTCAACCATATAGCAGCTAACAAACATGCCACATTCAAAGAACATGATGTGCCGCTGCATAAACCCCTGCATAATGATCCTCTACACTTACTTGTCCAAATCCACAAAAGCGTTGTTCATAGGGTCCTTGTTGATGGTGGAGCTAGTTTAAACATTTATACTCTAAAGTTAATCAAGCAACTAGGTTATTCTGAATCAAGCATTGATGTCACAAGGAGGATAAATATCAGAGCCTATGATGAAGAGGAAAGGTCCTCTAAGGGTATTATCATTCTACCTGTTCGCATTGGACCTGTGGTAAAAAACACTCCCTTCGAAATCTTAGATCTTGAACTGGGATACAACATGTTACTAGGGAGACCTTGGATACATGAAATGCAAGCTATACCGTTAACATACCATCAATGCATCAAGTTCCCTCACTAGGGAGAGTAGATCATCATAGAGGGAGATCCCAACCCCTTCCAATATTGCAATGCGGTCCAAATCAGCACTGATAACTAGGTACCATCAAACCAAGATGCAAGCATCCCATCCTCTTCAGATTTGAATCCCAAAGATGTTACACGGGCAGTGGGAAAGATAGTCATTAAATAGGATGCAAGTATCTCCTCCCCTTCAAAATCAAATCTTAAAGATGTCACAGAGAAATCAGGCAAGATATCCATCACGGACAAGGGATGTGGTGAATATAGATATGAAGAGGCTTTCACCATCACGCACATGCCTGTAAGCCCAAGAACTCACGGTATGCCACAACCTGTCATTACAATAAAAAATCTACAGCCGGTTCTATTTAGATGTCCACCCACAACCTTTGTCTGATGGGGAGACATAGCAGAAGAGAATCCTTTTGAGCAAGACATCAATACCTGGTTATACAGATACTCTCTTAAGACAATCTGACCACCCCTACCTTTGGCAAACAATGGTAACAGTTATACAATGATATAGAGATTTGGGTACAATGGTACAACTGGACTGGGGGCAAGGAAATAGGGCATATATGAATTGCCTCTCCCACCAACCCAAAGAAACACTAGAGGTTTGGGCTATGGACAACAAAGCACTAGTCCTGTGATCGAAGACATTCAAGTCAATCACGAGAAAATAGCAGAGATGCACCAGGGGCACAACACTGAGCATGTCCTAATAAGAAACATATTAGCGCAGTTGTTGCCCACCGAAGAGGGATCTACACAATCCCAAATAAACCTACACATAGCAATCAAAGATAACCAAGGAAGTGAGACATCAGATGAACATTCCATTGAGATAGAATCCCATGAGTATGAGTGGAGATCCCTCCATGACTCTGAACCCTCAATCCCTTATTTTTTCCCTCAAGTTGATATTATCATAAACCTAGCAGACCTGTTTGAACAATTGACCATTACTTAACAACCCTGTATAGACAAACATATCATTCATCAGACCTCAAGTGGGGCATCCTCATCACATTCCAATTTTGTAGGCACCATATCAGCAGTCCTGTTCAGTCAATCAAAGCCAAACAGTAGTGAAAGTGTTTGTCTCGTACACCCTAAGCTTATAGAGTGGGATCAACAAGGACCACCTGATCTTGATGTTTTTGAAAATGACAAGGAAATAGCTCATTTCATGGGACTAAGGGAAGGCATTCCATCAGGAGATCACAAGGCAGGATTCTCTATCAACCTAGATAGAGCAGCATACTTCGGGGAGGAAGCTCCTCTTTCCAGTCCACAAAAGAAAAAAGAACAAAAGAGTAAAAATCTAAAAGAAGATGTATCTTCTGGAAAAAACCTCACAGAGGTGCTAGAAGATGGAAAGAATGAATTTCTCCCCCTAACAGAGGAGAAATCAGCACTACTAGCTGAAGAGATAGAGGAAATCAACTTGGGGGATGACAAGAACTCAAAGAACATCTACTTGGCGAAATCTCTCACCCCTGAGGAGAGAGAACAGTTCATTAGTTTCTTTAAAGAAAGAATGATCAATTTTGCATGGTCTTACTCAGATATGCCAGGATTAGATCCAGAGTTGGTGCTACACCATCTCCCATTGCTACCAAACACTAAACCTATCGAACAGATGCTAAGAAAGATGCATCCTCACATTGCATTATTAGTCAAGGAAGAACTGAAAAAGCTCTTGGATGCTAAATTCATCAGACCTATACCATATGCAGATTGGATATCTAATCTAGTACCAGTTATTAAGCACAGTGGACAAATAAAAATTTGCACAGACTTCCAAGATCTCAATATAGCATGTCCCAAAGATGACTTTCCTTTACCAAACATTGATATGATAGTGGACCTAACTGCAGGGCATGAAATGTTGTCACTTATGGATGGCTTCTCAGGTTATAACCAAATAAGGATAGCACCAGAGGACCAAAACAAAACAGATTTCATATGTCCTTGGGGAACATATTGTTGGAATGTCATGCCATTTGGTCTAAATAACACTGGAGCAACATATCAGAGGGTAATGACAACCATATTTCATGATCTCATCCACAAGACAATGGAAGATTATGTGGATGACATACTAGCAAAGTCCATACTTTGAAAGGATCATTTACAGGTTTTGGGACCCATCTTTGATAGAATGGAGGAATTCAAAGTTTGAATAAATCCAAAAAAGTGTGCATTCGGTGTCACAGCGGGAAAATTACTAAGGTTCATAGTATCACATAGAGGAATTAAAGTAGATCTAGCAAAGGTCAAAGCAATATTAGAGATGCCTCCACCATCGAACCTGAGACAACTAAGAGGGTTACAAGGAAGGCTCCAATCGATAAGACGCTTCATAGATCAACTGGAAAACAAGTGCCACCCATTCCAACATCTATTGCATAAAGACATCAAGTTCATATGGACAGAGCAATGTGAACAGGCATTTCAGATATTCAAAGACTACCTTCTTAAGTCTTCTATATTGGTACCACCAGTACAAGGTAGAACATTGCTTTTATATATCTCAGTAACAGAATCAACATTAGGGGTCATCTTGGCACAACATGATGATGCAGGAAAGGAGAGGGCAGTCTACTACCTAAGCAAGACTTTGGTTGGATATGAGCTAAACTACACACCGATAGAGAAGTCATGCCTGGCAGTTGTTTTCACTTCCCAAAAGCTAAGACACTACATGTTGAGTCACCAAACAAAATTGGTTGCACATATTGATCCTCTCAAGTACCTCCTGAGCAAAGTAGTGCTCACTGGATGACTGGCCAAGTGGGTAATGATCTTAAGCGAGTTTGACATTGAGTATGTAGATAGAAAAGCTATCAAAGGACAAGTGATCACCGATCAACTAGCAGAGGCACCAATTCAAGACCACCAACCTATTATTTCTGATTTCCCTGACGAATCTATCATGACACTACAACCGGCGATCGAGGTATGGAAAATTTACTTTGATGGATCATGTACAAACCATGGAGCGGGGGTAGGGATAGTTCTCATCACTCCAGATCATGATACCATTCCAAAGTCCTTTAGACTCAACTTCCCGTGCACCAACAACGTTGAAAAATATGAGGCACTGGTAATTGGCCTAAAGATAGCAATCCAATGAAGAATCAAGAACCTGAAGGTCTTTGGAGACTCACAACTGGTCATTAGTCAAGTCAACAATGACTACATGACCAAAGATGAGAAGCTCATACCATACAGAGCCCAAATGGAAGGAATGTGAACAAAATATCACTACATTCTCTTTGAGCAAGTCCCAAGAGCACAAAACAAAGCGGCAAATGCGATGGCTACCATAGCATCACTGATTGATATGCCAGAAAATGATACCAAATTCCAGTTTCTAGTGGAGCAACTCTTGGTGCCATCACATCAAGCATCTATCACTGAATCAGCATGTGTCCTTGTTGGTCTTGAATCCCCATGGTACCAAGATGTCTATAGCTATCTCCAAAACAATGTCTTACCCCCAAACTTGTCTAGGAACCAGAGAAAAACCCTCATCTGACAAACCTCTAGGTATACAATCCTCTCGACTACTCTATACAGACGAAGTCTCGATGGAACATTACTACGATGTCTCACTTCCATGGAATCCCATAAATATTTGTACGAGGTACATGAAGGAATATGTGGAACCCACTGAGGTGGCAATATCTTAGCTAAGAAAATAATCCACATGGGATACTATTGGCAAAAAATAGAGATAGATGCACACAAGCATGTTCAAAGGTGTAGATAGTGTCAAATTCATGGAGACCTCATCCATGCACCAGCCCAGGAATTGAATCCCATCACATCACCATTGCCATTTTTAATGTGGGGATTTGACCTAGTGGGTAAGATAACACCTTCTTCAGCAAACAGACACAAGTACATCATAGTAGCAACAGAGTACTTCACAAAGTGGGTGGAAGAAATTCCCCTCACTTACATCACTGGAAAATAGATAACAATATTCATGCTTAATCACATCATCTGTCGGTACGAGATCCCCCAAACCATCCTGACGGATCACGGTACCCCTTTCCAGAACAAGGATGTTGAAGACCTATGTGAACAGTTCTACATCAAACAAGGGTTCTCCTCATTTTACTACCCTCAAGCGAATGGACAAGCCGAAGCTACGAATAAAATAATCTTGAAAATTCTGAAGAAAATAGTAAATGAATCAGGGCGAGACTGGCACTTACAGCTTAGTCCCACACTATGGGCATATAGAATTAGTGTGAGAACACCAACAGGAGTAACTCCTTTCTCCCTAGTCTATGGAACAAAAGTGGTATTACCCCTTGAAGTGGAAATCCCATCCCTAAGGATATCATTGAAGAACCTCATTTCAGATGAAGACTATAGAGTAGCAAGGCTCAGTGAGCTAGAGTTACTAGATGAAAGAAGGTAGCATGCCTTTGACCACTTACAAGGCTATCAGAATCACCTTAGAAGGAACTATCACAAGAAGGTGAAGCCATGAACATTTGAGGTAGGAGACCTTGTCCTCATGGAAAATTAGAATAATCAAGCAGAGCGAGTCAAACTTGGTAAGTTTGAGCCTAACTGGCTAGGACCATTTGTCATTATCAGCTCTACTCAAAGTGGGGCATTCATACTAGCAACACCAGAAGGAGATCAACTCCCTGGCTACATCAACAGCATGCACCTGAAGAGGTTCTACCCTTAAAGGTCTCTATGGTTAAGGCATTTATCTACATATCTAGAAAATACCCAAAAAAATTTTTAAAAAAAATACAAAAGTTACCTTGGCGAAAACCTGGCAATCAGGCGCCTTGGCGACAAAAAAAAAATAAAAAATAAAAAAGAAAAAAAGTAAAGATAAAACAGCATCACTCTCTCAGTGAAAACCTAGAAATCAGGCACTATTGAGTAGGTCCATTGGTGAAAACCTAGCAAACAGGCGCCAAGTGTTCAAATCCAGCCTCACCATCAATGAGCTCCAAAAAATCTTGAGCACACTTCAAAATGAAAGACTGACTACCCAAGCAATATCCAGAAGCACGATCCCCTGTGAGCACCACACACTTACTCATGGTTACTTATTGGTCCACCAGACTAGGGGGCGATTCCAAAAGTTCTAAAAAATCCTAAAAATTAGAAAACTCCTCAAAAAAATCATAAAAAGATCAAAATCAAGAAAAAATCAATGTTCATCAAAAACATCCAAAAAATTGCAAGATCCCAAAGCAATAAAAACCAATTTGGTTATCAAGAAATCAAGGGGCAAGCACACCCAGTCAATCAATTGTCACAATCATCATCTTTGCAAATCAGCATTGGGCCCATCTGAAACAGCTTGATCAGCTGCCAAATAGATCAAATCAAATCTGTCAATCAATATTGTCACAATCATGAGCTTTGCGAACAAGCATTGGGCACATCTGACACAACTTAATCAGCTACCAATACGATTAGAGAAATCAAATCTATCAATCAATACTGTCACAATCATGAGCTTTGTGAACATGCATTTTCCCCATCTGACATAGCTTAATCAACTGCCAACACGATCAAAGAAATCAAGCCAAACAAGCCTATCCAAAGAGTTGAGACAATCAAGAGAATCCAACTACATCAAGGAACCACACAAAAATTTTGACTAGGTTAGTCAAGTCAGTCATATGTTAGTATATATTGTGAGGTTATGTTCTTATGCTACTCCAGGATCCACCATGTGAGGAGAGTAGCTATGATAGGTCATGACTTATTTTATTTGATTGTTGTCTGTTGCATGTTCAATTTGATTTCAGGGCCATGATTATTTAGGATAAATGTGGTAGGCACTGTCACTTATCTGGCAGCCGCACAGTTCTACGATCTGAGCTTAAACCTGGGAAAGAATTGGACATTCTTTCTCTTTTATTTTTCTTGTTTTCTATATAGAATCAAGAGCTAGCAGCACTATTCAGATGGAATCTGAGTTTGCTTTGGAGTTCTATCTTGGTTTCTATGGTCTTTCCCTTTATGTTGCAAACAAGAGCTCACGATGCTATCCAGATGGACTCTAGGGGCATAGGAGTTCTATCTTGTTTTCTTGGCTTTCCCTTTCAGAAATCAAGAGCTCACGGTGTTATCCAGATGTACTTTGGGTGCATAGGACTTCTATCTTGGTTTCTTTGTTTAAGATTAACTTAGAGGATAAGAGGTATCCATATGGTTAATATCTAGGTGCTCTTGGCTCTCTTTCTTTTTCAACAAGGGAACATAGTTGAATCTAGATGGTCAATATTTGGGTGCACTATGGATCTCTTTCTATTCAATCTCTCTACTCCTTCCGCAATCAAGAGGTCATGGCGGTATCTAGGTGGTATGTGATCTGGATCATTCGACGCTCTTCCAGAATATCAGAAAATACAAAAAAAAAAGATGCAATGATGACAGTTATTGGAAACTGGGGCAGTGACTTAAGACATTCATCCTTTCTATCAGATCATATCTATCCAAAAAATGCAAAAAAAAAAACTTTTCTATCATTGCATTTAATTAGATCAATCTCAGAGCACATCTATCCAAACTAAACTAACACATGCATTACTCAGATATTTTGTGCATAGTAGATTGCATTCATTCATTAAGTGCATCAGAAAAGTACAAAAAAAAAAGATAGTGGCATACATGATAAATCATAAAATCACATGCATCCATAAAGCATCTCATTCAAATAGGCATTTCATTTACACCATCCTGCATAACATGTCAGTGTCATAGGAAAAGTAACTCATCCATATACGAGTCTACATAATAGAAACACATGGCATATACATCTCATCACTAAATCATGTAGAATCATACATATGCAAAGTAAATCATGACACATAACTGCATCTCATATAGATCAAAATATCTGAGTACAAATG
>MU228094.1:581190-611790 GCA_018584345.1 Thuja plicata
GGGGGGGGGGGGTCTCGGCCCCACCCCACCTCCTAATGTCACCACTGGGGTGCCGCGGCCCAAGGCCTATGGCCCCACTGTCAGTGGTACCCTCACGGGACACTGCGCAATGGGTACACAGGTCTTTGGACCTACGGCCCACTGCCCACTGGGTACCGCATGCGCGGGGGGGTGCAGTGGTCCCCGCCACCCGCCCTCCTTTGCATTAATTTTTTTTTTTTTTAAATTTCCTTTTAACACAAAAACCGAAAACATGCCGCCCAAACAACTAATTAATATATTTTTTATAAATTTCATTTTTAAGCGATTTTTCTAAAAAGAAACGTTTTAACATATAGGTGTATTTTTTTAATTTACTTAATTTCTGAAAATAGAAATTAAGAGGATAAACTCTTTTTTTTTTTGTCTTTTTCCTCTTATTTTTACTGTTGTAATTTTAATTTTTTATTAAACTCTGTATTTTTACAGAGAGCATATATTTTTTTAAACAATAATTTTACACAAAGCTATTAATTTTTCAAGCAAGAATTTAATTTCCTTTATAGTCCTAACTATAGGGAATTTGATTTTTCCCATTTAAGGGCTTTCCACAGGGTCTCTTCCAACGAAATTTTGACATCATGTCCATACTAAGTTAATATATATTTTCCTTTGAAAATCAGGGATCTAGGTTTTCAAAAACACATATTTCAACAATAATTTCAAAATAGAAACCCTTATACCCATTTACACCTAATGATATAAAATGAAACCCTTTATGCCCACAAGCACAGATCTGACATGCAAGCTTGAATAAAACACCAAATTGATCTAAAAACTTATTTTCCAAATTAAATCATCAAAACCCATAATAACCAAACAAGGAATGACCACACAAAGGATCCTAACTTTTTGGATGCATGGAAGATGGGGATTCGAAAGCTAGAATTGACATGAACAAGACCCTACCTCAATAACAGATGAGGAATACACAATGCAAAAATCCAAGCAAGAAGAATTCTCCAATTATGCTCCAAAACCAAGCACACACCAAAACTCTCCAAAAATACTCCCAAAAACCTGTTAATACAAAATGAAACCCCAATTCCCTCCTAAAGGAATCCAATTTCTCCTAAACATGCAAACCCTCATGACAACATATTCAGTTAACTCCTAAAAGGACTCCACCCAAAATTTAAAGAGAATAACAATTAATTAATTAAAACATCTTTTAATTCCACATCTCAACTTTGAATCCTACAATCTAGTTGAAAGCTTTGAGTTTGAAAATACTTTTTCAACAAAATCATGCACATGTAATTAATAAAATATTAATTTAAATAACTTAAATATTTAAAGCACCATAATCCATGCAACTTACTTTTCAATTATTTAATAAGGCATAAAATCATATTCACTCTAATTTTCAATTAATTATTCAATTAAATATTAATATTCAATAATTGCACTTTAATTAACTATTCAATTAAATATAGCTATTTAATTTAATTTTCAATTAATTAAATACCCTATATTTAATAATTAATTGTAATAATATTCAATTAAATAAATAACATGATATAACACCCACATAATCACATCAAGCACCTAAAATCGAAAACAAGCAAAAATCAAACATGCTCAAGGAAAGGGACACACAAATTCCTGTCCACTCGACGAATTTTGTAAGGTAGTCAAACAGATACTTGTCCACTAACTAGGACAATTAGGTTTAGGATAGGATTTGGACCTGAAAACTATCTCCCCTCTCTTACCATTGAGATTAATGTGATAGGGCACGCTCACTCCTGCCAAATCAGGGAAGACGTAGCCTGGTACCTGCAAATCTGTCATCACAAAGATGAGCATATATCCATGCAATATAAAAAACAATGGTTGAGACTAGTTTATTATGTGGATCTTGCCGAAGCAAGTAACTATGATTCTGTCCCATACCATACCAAACACAACAAATAGTAATGCAAAACATCACAATGATCCATGTGCATATAAATATAGGGTCAGTATAGTTAGAAAACCTTAATCAAAATAATTTTTATAACATAAACATAACCAACATGAAATAATCACAAATCATATGGAAATAGATGATATAATACAACTAACAATGGATCATTAGCATAATGAAAAGTAACGCATGAATATTCTTAAAATCACCTGAAATCACTAACTCATACATACAAAGGCCTAAAAGAGATAAAAAACTGACACTGAAAGGTAGACTAAGGGGTAGGTATTACATTCTCTACTTATAGGTCCGCATAAATCCAAGTGTACCAAATCTAAGCTATGTTTTATAAAGTAGACTTTTCTTGAGAAACTTGAGCTAGTCATCTTACCTAACTGACATTCTTTACATACTACATTCTCTTGCTTATTCAATATCAGTATACCTCTAACACTTTTATTTTTACTAACCTTTAACAAATAAACAAAGTCACATGACACAATCTCTTATGCCATAACCAAATTTCTTCAACTTTAGCAATTAAACAATGACCAATTGTAGTATTCAATTTGAAAAGATTACCTTTTGTGTGTCCACGAGTACAAATCAGTTTTCCAGTCTTCTCAAATATTTTGCATTTTCCATTACTAAAATCAAGTTTGAATCCTTTTCATTCAACTGAGACACACTTAACAAACTATATTTTAATCTATCAGCCTAGTAAACATCATCACAAGTAATATCATCAGTTAAAGAAATAATACCTTTACCTCTAATCATGTAGGGAGAACCATTTCAAAATGTAATTGTACCTCTATTACATTGTTCTGTGGTTATGAATCTATCTTTATCTATATTCATATGGTGCATACAACTGCTGTCAATGATCTAATCATTGTTATAGTTCACATTAGAGATCAAAGATTTCTCTTCTCCGATATCAACATTGTTAGTAGAGTGATCTTCCTTTATAGAAAAAAACACTATTTCCTCATCATTATCTTCTCCATCAGTATTGTAATCATTTTCTTCTTATTCAACAACGTTGCATATATTTTTTCTCTTCTGAGTGAAATATTTGTATTTCTTTTCTCCATCATTTTCCTTTCTCAATTTGTTAGGACATTTGTGTTCAAAATGACCGATTTGTCTACAATTCCTGCATGCAATAGGACTTTTTCCTTTGTATCTTCATTTAACTTTAGGAAACCTCCTAGCAATCAAAGCTTCAAGGTCTTCCAACTCTTTCTCCTGAACTGTTAATCCTTCATATTTATTAGAGTCATAAAAAACAATATTTCCTTTTCTAGAAGATGCAACATTAGCTCTAGCTTGAAATATAACTTCACTAGTAGGTTGGATATTGTAAAAATTACTTAGTTCAAATGTTGTAACCCTACCAATAAGTGAATCAATTGTGATCTTACTCTTATCAATTGTTCTTAGCTCTTGTATCACAAAAAATCTAATAGCATACCTGTGTGGAAGTGTTATGAGCATTTTACTTACAACATCACTTTCTTCCATCTTTCCACCATCTCCTTTAATGGATGCGGCAACTTATTTTTATCCTGGTTCCATATTGTGCAATTATTTCTCGGTCTTGTATTTTCATTTCATCATATTTTCCTTTTAGTCCATCAACCTTTTCTAGTAAGACATGTTTTTCTCCACCATGTACTTGTACCAACTTATCCCAAATCTTCTTGGCTAAAGTAAGATCTTGTATATCAACATACTTAGAGTTGTGCAATGCGCTTGCAATCTCTATCATCACAGAGTTATGAATAAACTTCTCTTTCTTCTCTTCTTCGGTAAGTACATAAGAAGTTTGTACATATTCATTGGTGAGAAAATCCACTACATTATATGAGAGTCCTAAAAGGTGCAATTTCATCCTACTTTCCCACATTCCAAAGTCATCTGCATTCTTGTTAAACTTAGGTGCATCCTTCCAATATATATTTAGCTATTTTCCCTAAGAAGTTAATCTTCCAAATCAGGGAAACAATGC
This sequence comes from Thuja plicata, assembly GCA_018584345.1. Lineage (NCBI taxonomy): Eukaryota > Viridiplantae > Streptophyta > Pinopsida > Cupressales > Cupressaceae > Thuja > Thuja plicata. Next base: position 585,153 of record MU228094.1, read on the forward strand.
TCTGATCCCAACTATAGGTATATGAAAGGTTACTAAGGGGGGGGGGGGTTGAATCAATAATCACCAAATTAACCTTAAAACATAGTCTCAAATCTTCTCTTAACAGATTTACCAATTACAACTTAATTAACCTATAACAATGTTATCAGATATCATAATATTAAACATCCATGCAACATAAAGTAAACATCCAGATAATATCAACACTAGTATTTATATTATGGAAAATTGATTAGGGAAAAAAATAGGGTGTGAGATCAGTGCCCACAAATGTTGTACTCTTCTAAAATACTCCTGGTTAAGAGCTTTCCCGGTTAAGGGTTACAAAAACACTATTAAATGCTACCCAGTTATGGGATTTACCTAGAGACTTGTTAAAGTCTTGTACCCTATTAGGATTAACCTAGTTAGAGGATTTTAGACACTCTTTTGAGAATGACACCCTGTTAAAGGATTTATAATAGTCCTGTTAGGGTCACCCGATAAGGGATTTTTACTGTCACAGTTGTTAGAGAGTAAAAACCTATAACACAATTTGTAGTTTGCACTAACTCTACTATATCATATCCAATAAGTTCCTTAACACAATAACATACCATTCCAATCCTTTGTATCCTCTTCTTTGATCGCAACATACTTCTTTGATTAGTTCTTTTGTTCAATCGATTTCTTATCTTCTCCGCCATCATGATACCAAACTTATTCTTGTCTTTTCCTTAAGTAGATACTCGTTAATGATCAAAAGTTAAACCCAGATCCAATGATCATAACTTAATCATCTTATTAAATTTTTTTCCCATTCTTCCTCTTTTTTGTCTACGCCATGATTTCTCCTTTTAACCAATAGCTGTCAACTTCTGATAGCTAACCTCCTTACACTAATAGTTAATACTTTTCTTATTTGACTATTTGACATCAATGACAAACTCTATAACTTATCTAACCTTTATATTAACTTCACTTAACTTCCTAATCAACTAGAGTAGTTATGCCAACAATCTCTCCATATGCCAACACATACATACATACATACATACATTTAGAAATTTGGTTAAGTAGGATATCATGATGTTGTCATTATGGTAACATATACTCAATATGAAGACAACATTACTTGAAGATACAATTTTGTATATTAGTTTTGTAAAATTGTCTAATTATAACAGTTTGAAAAAAGACTATTTTGGTTAGCGAGGTTCACAGAAGAAATTTGAGAGAATGTGAGCTTGAGTACAACATATATGAAGTATATTGAAGCTAAAAATAAGAGCACTTGAGTGTATGAATAGTACATACAAAGTTATGGTTGATTTACTAGAGACAATGTAAGCCGACAGAACAGAGCAACAACAAGTATTTGGTAAATTTGGGTTAAGGGATTTTTTTTTTTTAAAGTAATGAATTAACTAGTTAGGGACAAAATCCTAGATGTTAACCCTCATTCAAAAAGGAATGATATTATGTAATTTGACTTAAGTATTGTATTTTGTATAAAGGAAAGTAAAATGCGAAGTTCATTTAGGGACAAGACTTGAATGATAATTGATGACACTATGAGCAATATTGATATGATATGCGAAGTCTGATTTTAGATCAGAGCAGTGAAAGTTTTGTGAAGAGCTTAACATACAGATCAAAATATTGAAGATATTCAACAAGGAACAAAATTTTTGTAAGCCATCTTTTGTACTAAGGACTATCATTGTATATTGCATGTTTGGGCAGTGGGCTCACTTTGCATACAGTCTTATTTTGTAATACCAACTCCTAACAGAGTTGAGGCTTCTAACAAGGCCTAGTCCTGTAACAAGGAAAGTGATCACTAAAATTGTAATAGACTCCTAACAGGGTCAACATCTTTTGTGTGATACTTTATTAGTGGATCATCTTGTGGGTACCATCCCCACCGGGGTTTTCCCTTGGCCAGAGTTTCCTCGATAACAATTATGGTATTATGAGTTCATTTGTGTTATGGTTTTTCTCACTGTTTAGTATATTCATTTTAGTTTCATATGCAAGTTTTAAGTTAATTAATTATATCCATATTTGGGAAAAAGTTTGTAAAATACTGATTTACTCCCTCTCAATATTTCCTATATCTAACCATTTTCATCAGAGCATAGTTATTCAGAAAAGGTTTAACAGCTTGAGTAAGATTTCTATGGATATGGACCAATTGTAGAAAAACCTAGAAGAAGCCCTTGAGAATATTGAAATTATTACTGAAGAAAGAGATCCTTTGAAGAATAAGTATGAAAGTGCAAAGAACTACATTGAGAAACTGAAAGACAAAATAGAAGACCTTACATCAAAGAAAGAACCTGAAGAAAGAAATGAAGTGTCTAGATTAAAGAAAGAAAATAAAATTTTGAAGCATGAACTAAAGATTGTGGAACTAAAGATAAGTTTAAAAGATGACTACATCAAAATTGAATTAGATTTGAAAACATAAAATGTAGATTTGAGATCTAAAATTACTAAAGTGACATCTGAGCTTGGAACTACAAAGTTGCAGTATGATGCACTTGCGAAATATAATACTATTGTGAAAGGAGAACCAACCCAGTCTAAAAAACACCTTGAGAAATTATATTCTAGCAGTGAATTTATTGATGAACAAATTTCTACTTAGAAACCTACTTATGATAAAACTGGACTTGGATATCTTGAAGAGAAGTTTTCAAAGAAAGTTGAAGAACACAAAGAACCTGAGCCTATAATTCAATAGCCTGAGAAAAAAGAAAAATAAGAAAAATAAGAAGCGAACAAAGTTTAGTCTAACCAATCTAAAGATGTACCTGAGAAAACTAAATCACCTAAAGAAGTGCAAATTGAATTCAAAGGTAGATGTTCTGCATGCAACACATTTAAAAATATGAAAAGAGATTGTACAAGTAAGAAATTCAAACCTATTACTGGTTATTGTTATGATTGTCATGGTTTTCTTCATAGAGCTATTGGTTGTAAGAAACCTAATTATAATAATAGTAGAATGTTTAGAGGTACTAACAATGTAGATAAGATACCTATTGGAGGAACAAACAATATAAGGAATGGAGTTGTATGCTTCAAGTGCAACAACTTTGGACATATTGCTAGAGATTGTAGATCACAGTTTAATCAGTCAAGATCAAGATATGGAAACAATATTATGGTTTTTCATATTTGTAACAACATGAGACATACAACAAGATATTATAGAATGAATGATATGAGGATTCCTAACCCTAGAAGAAATATAAATTACACCAGAAGGAATGTGGATAACAATGATAGTCAGCAAGGAAATAATAGTAACACAAAATAAGTTGTATAACAACTTTGAGAAGTTGATTCTTGAGAATGCAGTTGTTAGACACATGATACTTGCAGACAAGAATTTTTAGAGCATGAACGATTAGATACCTAATGAGTTGCATGATAGACTAATTAATAGGAACAAGAGAGCAATTGAAGAAGATAAGAACATAAGAGAAATATTTGTGAGAAAATTATGTGAAGTTAAGAATGAGGAACACTTTAAGGAAATTAGAAAAGTCTTAGTATACACTTGAGAACAGATAGGAGAACTATCTTAATTATGGGAGGAAACTACGAGGAAGTAAATAGAGAAACATAGGAAGAAGTTGTAAAATTTATGACATCTATACTAGAAGAACCATAGAGTGAGTCAGAACAGGACACCCCAATCATAGTAACAACTACCCAGACAGAGGAACCATCGCTTGAAAAAGATACTCTACAGATTACAATTACACCACCAACAATATCAATAAATGATGAGACTATGGAAGTAGAAGGCACAAGCATCACAATTAACAAATAAGAAGATCCGTTTAAGGACAATGAAGGAAAAGATATTGAAGGAGGAGAAGTTGGAAATTTGGAAGGAATGGATAATTATTCTAGTTCAGATAATGAGGAAGAAGAAAAGAAAGAAGAATTAGAATCAAAAGAAAAGACAATTGAAAGTATTGATTTTGAGTTACAGAAAAAGTGGAAGAGAATTGAACAAGAGATCACTTTAACCTTTCTTAGGTTGAAGCATGTTGAGACAGAACAAGAAACACCATTACACACATCTATTGATAAAGGAGAAGAAATATAGAGAAAAGAAAAGGAAGTGACTATAGTGCCCACCCATTATTTACTTTTCAATATTGATGCTAGAATATTTTGGTTATTTTCATGATGATTATGCATATGTTAGGATGATTTTACTCACCCCATACTTGCATGTATATGCTTGGCATATATCTTTACATTACTATGTGGGGTGTTTATCTTACATTTCTGTATGATGTCTCTGATATGGTAGAGGACAGAGACGTAGTTACTTGCATTACAAGATCCACATGTTAGATCGATCCCTATCATTATATGTTATATATATTATGTACATGCTTAGATTTATAATGTAGGTTTGCAGGTACTAGGCATCGACTTCCCTAAATCATCAGGATGAGCGTGCCCTATTGCAATATCTCAATGGTAAGAGAGGGGAGATAAAAGACAGGTCTGAATCCCAACTTAAGCCATTATTGTCCTGAAATAGTGGACAAGTATCATATTTTCAACCTTCCGAATTTGTCAAGGTGACATCATTTGTGAACCTTTCATTTTGTGCTTATTTGTGATATTTTGAGTTTAGTCAGTTTTGTCGTCATGTTGTCTAGTCATGTGGTTTGATGTGGTTTTGGTGTTACTGGTTAAGTGATTTATGAGATTAATTATATAATTAAATAATAAAATCTTATTATTCTGGAAATATTAAATATGATGTTATTTAATTAATAAAAATTAATTAAATACATGTGTTAATTAAAAAGACTTAATTAAAAAGTCTAATTTTGTAAATATAGAGGATTTAAATAATTATTAAATTAAAAATTGAAATTTAAAAGCATAATTAATGAATTGATATTTAATTATCAATTTGCATGTATTAATATGCTAAAGTATTAATTGTTAATTACATATTATTATGCAATTAAAGTTGCACATTCTTTTAATCAAATTAAAATATAAGTGTAAATTAAAGTTAAGTTAAATTTTTTTTTTTTTTAGGCAAAAGTGGGGTTACCACCAATATTTATATTAATAATATTAAAACTGGTTCGAGAGCTCAGTCGGGAAAGAACCAGTAAGAAAACCCAACGTCATTACTCAATACAAAGATATATATAAGCTAAACTTATGAATATTACATTACAAAAGACCCTAAAAAAGCGTCAAAAATGAAACCACATTAATTGCTCAATAGCTTATATCAAGTTAACATTTACAATGTGGTTGAAACAAAAAATAACCCCTCTCATTAACTTTGACACACACATCTAATAAGAGAATTCGACTCGGTGTTTTATATTTGCAATCTTTGGAACAATGGGATTTATGCCTTCAAAAAGATGTCCAAGATGTCGAAGTAGAAGAGACCACTTTGTTCAATAATCATATGCACATATGAATTTCCTCCATTGATTATGCAGAAAGAAACCCTAGTGTCGATGAGCCATCAGAAGTCAGGAAATCCAAAATCAACTTGCTTTGTAACCTTATCTGCCATTCGACACTATGTTTATACAAAATTTGATACAAAAAATTCTGCTGTAAATTTCGTTATTCCTCCATTGGATCAAACTCTTCGGGGGAGACATCTGGGTGAGTACGAGGTGACCATCCCCCTTCTTCTTTGTTTTGTGTCTGCGAATCAACCCATCCCGATACTTGATTGATTTGTTGGGAATCAACCCAACCATCCCTATTGAAAGAATGTGTAGTCGGCCATATTTCCTATGGATACTCAACAGAGATTTGGGGCCTTCAAACTTTAATTTCCTGATGCAAAGGGGATACTATTGTGCAAGCAAATGGAGACTCTGTAGTGTTAGTCCTAACAAGTAATAATTTCAGTGCATCCACCATTTTACAAATCGGCTCTTCCAAGTTCAAACCTAGTATTCTGCCCACTGATTGCAGAGCAACAAAAGTTTGGAGATTGCTCTGTTCTTCCAACACCCTTTTGATTGTATCATAAGTGATCATGGCTGCATGGTTTGATAACAATGATTGCCTTGAAAAACAACCGCCTATCAAAGCATGACCGCTCCATATGTCATAGTTTTGCATGACTCTCTGTAACTTATTGTCATCCCAAAATTTTAACACCACAAACTTTCGAGCAATGTCTTCCAGTAAATGAGCTGATTGAAATAAGTCCATAGCATTCGAGAGGAAAATTGAAACTAATTGTGAAGGGTATATAAGCTGTTTGGTTCGCAGTTCAATGTTTTCCTTGCCAATGACAACTTTAATTGCTTCTCGTACATTTGTAGAATGAAATATGAACATACCTGCAAGAATTTCCTCTATAATTCGGGATGGGAGGGCTTGTTCTAAAGTCGAAGAAGAAATTTGAATTCTATAATTCTTAGGCATTACTTCTGCATGTAGGCTCCCGCATTGATCACATACCCTGGACTCCAAGCTATTTAATTCCATGGCTCCTCGGACGTTGCAGCGTTCTGGAAGCCGAAAGGTGAGATACTATTGTTTATACAAACTGAGGGAAGGCTGTAATTATATTTAGTATTCATGTTGCCAATCTACCCAAAGTATGATTTAGATCAATCATGTGGGAAGATTGGAAATCTCCCAACTTGCTTTGTATTCATGAGAATTTATGGGCTCGGGAGTGGCAATTAATATCTTCTGTACTTTGACATCATATTTTCACAATATGCTTGTGTACTTTTGATGCCTAACCACAGATTTGGAGTCACCATATTTAAACATTTGGAAATAATAGGATATACACAAACATCGCATGATGTGAAATCCCCCAAAAAAGTATGGATTAACATGGAAACTCAAATCCATAAACCACGCGTCCCTTTGATCGTTATGATTTTCTCCTCACGGGACAATTATAATATGAAGTTCTTTACAGCACCTGTTGTAGTTATAATGCCTACCATTTGATGTGAAAACTATTGCAACCCACATGTGGATTACCTCATGCTTCTGACTGAGAATAATCGTTCCTTCATAATTTGGCATGTGTATTTCTGTATCTGTGTTCTGATTTCAAATTTATATCCCGCAATCATTTTTCTTCAAGTGTCAAGCAATATGAGTTTAATATATATGTAATCAAATAAATTATTTGTCTATATTTACCATCTTCATTACATCTGGCCATTTCTTTGTAATGTTATCCACACTTGTATCTGATATATGCTCTCCATCGCATCCCATATTTGAAAGAAGATCAGCAACTTTGTTACCTTCCCTCAATGTGTGTGAAATTGTTAGATTAGGGAAACTGTCTAAGAGGCGCCAAATTTGTGTCAAAATATATTTCAATTTCCAATTAGATGATTCTCTTTTGACACATGCATTAATAATCACCTGCGAATCTCCTTCCACATGTAAGTTCTTAATTCCACACTGCTTTGCCAATGTGAGTCCTGATAGCATTGCATTAGCTTCTACCAAATTGTTTGTACCATTTGGTAGTTGGGAGGAAAAACATGCTATAAGATCTCCCTTGAAATCTCTGATACATGCCCCTGCACCTGACTGTCCAGGGTTACCATGAGAGGCGCCATCGAAGTTTAATTTTTTGTAATGAGCCAATGGGGGTTGCCAATGTATTATTGATCTGTTTAACTGCCCAGATGTTTTCTTAAAATTTGCCCACCCCGTGGGGATATTAATTCTATCCCAATTTCTAAGAACTGAAGTATCCCATGCTGTCAATACAGGATTGTACCCACATCTATAAAGGCTTGCATTCACAACCTTAGATATTGACTTTTCAATTGAATCCAGAACTATTTCCAAACTTGATGTTTCATTTCTGAAAATCCTTTTATTCCGCTCCCACCATAATGCCCAGATAATAATAGAGGGGGCGCATATCCAAATGTTAGCAAGGAGGGAATTCTGATGTAGTTCTGGCCAATATTCAAAGAGATCCCATAACTTATTGGGTAATGGTGTTTGATATCCAAGTTTATTGAGGACATGTGTCCAGCACTTTTGGGCAAAAGTGCATTGTAGTAGTAGGTGATCAGCAGTCTCAATTTTTTCTTTGCATAGGTGACACTGAAAAGCTTGGGTAATGTGGAACTTTTCTAATCTATCACTTGTAAGAATTCTGTTGTTCAAAGCAAGCCATGCAAAACATCCTGCTTTTGGCAAGGTGGCTTGATGCCAACAAAAGTGGAAACATCTCGATGGCATGATTTGTAATTCCTCCCGTTGCATAATTCTATACCCTTCTCTAATAGAATAATTGCCATCCTTAGCTGGAGCCCATATTAGTTTGTCTTCCTTCTTAGCACAATATACTTGCCTTGTTGATAGAATTGAGCGAAGTAGATCTGTATTATGCCTTGAGAGATGTAGATCATTTGGGTCTTTCCATTGCACCTTGCCTAAGAATAAGTTGACAAATAATATAAAATCAATGATATATTTTCCCCATTCATTTTCTGTTGCAATGATTATTTCTTGTGGAAGAGTTGGTTTTAGGAGAATGGGGAGACCATTCCAAGAATCTCTCCAAAATTTAACACTTGCACCATTTTTAACTTCCCAGGTGACGTAGTTAAGGATAGTTTGTCTTGAGGACATCATAAAGTTCCAGATCACTGAGCCTTTGGGAGGGTCTGCTATGGTCAGGATTCGGGATGGGTTTACATTATCCAAGTATTTACTTTGCATAATCTGACACCATTTATTGTACGGCTTTGTGAGCATCTGCCAAACTAGTTTACCTCCAAATGCCTTGTTGCGGAGCGATAGATCATGTATCCCTGCCCCTCCAATTTTTGGACCTTTGGCCATATCTTTTAGTGAGATTAGGGGGAGTTTTTTCTCCCCATTCATATTTGATGTCCAAAGAAAACTTTTGATCAATTTTTGAATTTGCTGTATAACTGATGTCGGAGCTTTTAACACAGCTAAGTAGTAATTTGGAATTGCAGATAGTACTGATTTGACAAGCAGTATTCGACCTGATAAAGAGAACCACCTAGCTTTCCATGCCAAAGTTTTATTTTTAATTCTCTCAATAACTGTTGACCAATAGGAGGTTTTATTTGTACCAAAAAATAGTGGAATTCCAAGATAAGTTGAAGGCAAGATATCAACAGCAAAATCTAGTACTTGAACAATTTTAGTTGAAATGAGTTGACTGGTGTTGAAAAGATAAATTTGTGACTTATGTGCATTAATCTTCTGTCCAGATATATCAGAGTAAAGATCCAGAACATATTTTATTCTTTTTGCCTCTCTTACTTCTAATTTTCCAAAGAGCAATGTGTCATCTGCAAACAAGGAATGGGTGATTGAAATATTGGTACCCCCAATTTTAACTCCACTCCATAGGCCCAGGGAATGTTGATTCTTGATTGTTCTACTTAATGCCTCTGCCATTAGTATGAAAATAAATGGAGATATTGGATCTCCCTGTCTGATGCCCTGATTGGAAGAAAAGAACCCAACCGGGCTCCCATTTATGATTACTGAAAAGCAGGCCCCTGAAATGCATGCCCGTATCCATTTACACCACTATTGTGAGAAGCCAAATTTGAGGAGGACTAGAAAGAGGAACTCCCAATTGACTTTGTCATAAGCTTTCATCATATCCAGCTTAACAAGAAAATTTGATGAATGAGCCTCCTGAATAGAATTTAGAGCCTCATGGGCTACTAATGCCCCTTCCATGGTTTCTCGACCTGGAACAAAACCTCCCTATTCTTGGGATATAAGTGAAGGAATAAGATACTGAATCCTCATATATATTGCTTTAGTGATGACTTTATAAACTGTGTTGCATAGTGAAATTGGTCTGAAATCTGCAAATGTTTTTGGATCTTTAACCTTCGGAATGATGGCAATATTGGTAGTATTGAAATATTTCAAAATTGACTTACTTTTCCTTGACTCTTCCACTGCTGCCAGCAAGTCCCCCCCAACCACATCCCAGAAAGATTGAAAAAAGAGTGGAGTATACCCATCCGGCCCTGGAGCTTTATCTGATGATAATGAAAACACAACATGTTTGATTTCATTTATAGTGAAAGGGGCCATAAAATTGAGGTTATCTTGTTGTGTAACTAGGGTTGGAATAGCAGCCAAGATTTCATCTAGTTGGGCTTGAGATGGATATATAGCTTGAGCTGGAGCAAGAATATTTTTAAAAAATTTTACTCCTTCTTGTTGGATGTCCTGTGCATTTGTTAATGTCTTATCCGAGGACATTTCATTTATAGAAAAAATTGTACTATTTGCTTTTTTTTGGTTTGCCGAGGCATGAAAGAACTTAGTGTTTTTGTCGCCTTCTCTAAGCCACAGTTCCCGAGATTTTTTTCTCCAGTACTCTTCCTCCCTAGAACACAATTCTTCCCACTCCTGTTGAAGCAACTTCTGTTTGTTAAAGGATTGGTTGTCCATTCCATGCTGAATGGTATGCTCATTTAATTGTGACAACTATTCTTTGACTAACTCTTTTTGTTGAAAAATATTTTTAAACACTACTTCATTCCATCTTTTAATGCAGCTTTTAACATATTTCAATTTCATTGCCAACTGGTGCATTTTAGTCCCCACCACATATGGTGAACTAACCCACCATTGTTTTAGAAGGGGCAAAAATTATGGGTGTCTAAGCCACATTCTTTCAAATTTGAATGATGGCTTATGAACAAACGGAACTCTTGCATTGTCTAAGCTTAATAATATAGGAAAATGATCAGATCCTGGGAGAGGGAGGATGTTTGACTGGAATTGGACATTTATGAGCTTCCATTCTTGAGATACTAAAAATCTGTCTAATCAGCTAGCTATTTGGGCAAAATTTGCTCGCTTATTTGTCCAGGTGAATGTACCAGAAGATGGCACTACATCCATCAAGCTATTATCTAATAGCAGAGTTGTGAATTCCTGAATGGTTCTTTGAGGTGGACATATTCCCCCGATTTTTTCTGACATATCCAATATAGCGTTGAAGTCACCTCCTAGGATAACCTTTTGATCTGATAGATTCTGAATATGATATGTTAAACAGTCCCATAGATTTTTTTTATCTTGAGTGGAAGAGGGACCATAGACATTAAACAGATTAAATGATAGATCAAAACTTGTAACTTCTACCAACTGCCAAAAGTGATCTTTCCCAATTCTTTTAACTTTAGTGGTCTTTGAATTCCATAAAATAGCTAATCCACCTGAAGCTCCTGCCCCTTGTTGGTGTATAGAGGACCATGAAGACCATTTCCCTAAAGTTTTATCAAATTTTTCTGTGGACAACTTTGTTTCTTGAAGTAAAAAAATTTGAGCATGTGTAGAATCAATCTGCTGTTTAATTCTACTTCTTTTGTCAGAGGCATTAATGCCTCTGACATTCCAAGATGCTATTTTCATTATATGCAAGGAGAACCTCTAGTTCTCCTTGACATTCTCTTGGTGGACACAAAAGTATCATCTAATGTGGATTGGATGCCTGCTGCTATTTCTTCCTTGGTTTTTGAGATTTTCGGTCTTCTCCCTCTTGATTTGAGTGTCTTGACAGCCGGAGCAAATGTAGCTGGGGACTGTTCTATTGATAAGACACATTGCGTAATGGGGTTAGAAATTTTTTCAGAAATCCACGTTTGGGAGTACTCTGTGTCATCATGAGATGGGACTACCATCAAGCCTTGTTCAGAGGTAGATATATCAGGTAGAAGGCATGCAACATCCAATTTATGATTATCTGGATGACAATGATTGCTGAGAATTTCAGAGAGAGGATGTAGCTCATCATGTTGTAGTGATGTATGATCATAGTGCTCGTGGTTCCTTTGTGTATCTGGAATATTTATATATGTCAGGTAATCTTGCTGCCATTGATTGCCAGTAATCGAAATATCATCTGTTACATATAATGGTAATCCCAATCATCCTATTTTATCTGAGGATTCCTCTTTGCTTTCATCTAATTCTGAGCTATTACCTTCTGCCGCTTTTCCAACCAGCTCAGTATCTTTTACAATTATCATACCATATGACACACCTGTATTAATATCCTCTGCTTGTTCCCCCAACTGCATTCCATTGTCTAAAGTTAATGTAAGCGGGGAATCACAAAATGTTAGATGCTGTACCACATTATGGGCATGTTCATTGGTCAAAAGTGAGGAAATAGTAGGTTTTAGCAACCCCCTGATTCTGTACTTGTCCTGTTGAGCCCACATTAGAATATTGAAACATGCAAACATATATCGGATCATTTCCGCAATTCTTTCATAAAAGCTCTAGCCCATACCTCCAGTTGGGTGAATTGAACCTGTATTATCATCTCGATTAGTAGAGGTAATATTATGATCCCTGTATAATGCTATTTTAATATGTTGGGTACAAAGCAATGGATCATAACTATGGTCTTCGCAAACATTTATGTTACATTTTTGACCCAGATGACAATCAAAGTTTAAATGACCAAGTTTGTGCTGATATGAGTGTACAGTTGCTGGGTCATTAATTATTATGTTTTGAACCCAAACTCCCCATTTGGAAGTTATTGAAATCTTCTATTTAAAGCTTTTATTGGTATCCATCAAAATACATACTCTAATAAACCAATGAGGATCTTCTAAGGGGATTAAATCATGTCGAATAAAGATTCCCAGAGTGTTCGCAATGTGTTCTAGTATTTTGGGCTCTCTATACTCTAATGGCAGAAGGGGTAAAGAGACCCAGTAAGGGAAAAAACGGGCGAGGTTGGGCTCTGGCTTGAAGTTAGGAACCCATGGCATTGTAAAGAGGCCCAACCCCATGCAGAACCAGTGTTTAAATTTGTTCACCCGGTCTCTATCACTTTTTGTATGGAAAAGAACAACAAAGAATTGATTTGCTGAATCTAAATAGAAAATTTCTTTAATTCCAGGAAACGAGCGCATGGCCCAATTTTTGATAACTGGAAATGGAAAAGTATTGGTAGATAATTTACCTATAAGAGCCAGTTGTCGTAATGTAGCAATGTGGGGCTGGAGCAGCTCTTCCAGAAGTGTGATCGAAGCCATTAGTGAATCTGAAGCGGTATCTCGATTCTTCTTTTGCCATATCTGCTTTGACTTGTTTGGAATGAAGGGGGCTCAAGTACCTCGATCTATTTGAGTTGATGAATATTTTCCATTTGTGTTCAATACCTGATTATTCCTGACAGAATCTTTCTGCGCTCTCAATGGAGAACCTAGAGGTGTGCCTTCACAAATATCAAAAATAGGTTGCTTATCTTTCAAAAGAGCGCGGGTTTTATGTGGAACCCTAGGTTTGCGAAGAGCATTCGATTTTTGAATTTGAAAATTTTCCCGCTCAAGTCTAATTTGTTGGAATTGCTAATTTCTTGCGTTAAGGGTTTGACCTTGGGCAGCCTTAGTGGATGTCTCTCCAGTTTCAAACATGTGAAAACCTTCATAATGTTTCTTGTTGGAGAACTGAAAATGAGGGTTTAGGAAAAAAGGTTTTGCTGGCTGTACAATGGCTTTCCCCCGAAATATGGATCTAGCATTGTTACTTACCACATTTTTTTCAGCAAACGTAGCCTTTGTGAAACCCGAAGTCTGTGACGATGCAATAAGCTGCGATTTCCTAGCCGGCTGTACTATCGGTGTGGAGCAAAAAATATTCCTGAAGGCAGCAGGGTGGACGACCTTATTACCTGCTGCAAAGCTGTCCTAGTTTTCTTGTTGATGATGTTGATGATGACGATGTTGCATGTACTGCCAGTTTAGCTCTTCTGCTACCCCCGCACCTCTGCAACCTACAACCTTCTCCCTCTCCATTCGCGTCTCAGTGTTATTATTTTACAATTGTTAACTAAAATTGCACGTAATTATTAAATAAATGAATTCCTTTTACTCAATTTTAAACTTGAGTTTTGTGATTTGAGTTTCCGTTGAGTTTTAATTTGAGTTTTAGTTGAGTTCTCTTTTAGGGATTGCATGAGTTTTGGAAACCCTAGGTGAAGTAGGCTTTCCTTTATTAGGATTCTTTTGGCCATTATTGCACACACAGGTGACACAAGTTTTTACAGGTTTTTGGCTCTGGCTTGGATTGAAGGAATTATTGAAAGTTTAGGATTTTCAAGGTTTTGGATTGTTCTTCATGTCTTTTGTCAATTGGTGGTTTGAGGTAGGGTTTGAATCCTTTGATATTTCAGTACTCAGATCACTGTCTTCTATGCATCTAAAATAATGAAATCCCATTTGTGTGTACTTGTCTATTGTGTGTTTGTTAAAAGTTTAGACTATGGTTATTGTATGATTATGTAGTTTTTCCTTTCCTGTTAGATCTATGTTCTAGGTATTAGGGGTTTCTTTACAAAATTGTGGTATCAAATTGGATAATGAGGTTTTTAGATCTGTGATCAAAACAATCCCAAATTGTGTTTCATAATGTTAGAAAACTTGAAATTTAATCTATTAGGGTTTCATTAAAAATGTCAGTTTCAAAAGGGTTATTATTATTTTCTCAATTAGGGTTTTGGGGTGATGTGCTTTTATCAAAGAAATGGATTTCATATCTTCTTTTCTAAAGTCAAAAAAATTATTTCCTATAGATCTAGATATGCATGGAAATATATGAAAAAGAGGGATGAATTACATGCTTTATTATTTAAGTAATTTAATATTATTTCATGTAGATCTACAATTGCATAGTAAAATATAAAATAAGGATAAATGCATGTTCTCTCTTTTATTTTGAAAATTAATTAAATAAGAATTTTTAACAATAAGTATTTATAAGATATATTTATTTGCATGTTATTTAAGAATGATTTATTTATTTGTATTAAAATAATTATTCTTGTTAGAATTTGCATGCAATAGTATTCTATTTTTAGAAATTATGTTTCTTTAGAAATTCTATTTAAAAAAAAATGTTTTTGAATTCACATGCAGTGGGTATTCTATTTTCAGAAATTTTGTTTAAAAAAAATAAAAAATAAAATTATGTGGGTTCTATATTGTTGTATTTTGTGTAATTAAACATTTTTCCAATTCAGGCAGAGTGATTCCCTAGGAGGGATTTTGTCTTCTGAGACTTGAACTATTTTATGGATTTATTTTTGTGCACCTTGGGTTTATATTGTATAAATTTATAACCATTTTCATTTCTTGATTGGTTCTTGTATGGTTGTGTTACATTTGTTGCTTATGTTGTGTGTTCTCTGAGTCTTTGATTATTATGTTATTTTAACCATGAAAAGGTGACGACCACTTTTGTGTTAAGTCCTAATTATCTTGATTACCTTGTTTATATTGTTATGGTGGTTCTGTATTCTGAATTCTTATCTTGTGGATTAAGTTACTTCATGCATGGAGATAGGATCTTGTGATGTTTTGATGATCATTGATCTTGTGATGTGATACGAGAATTTGTATTGTTCTGTTGAGATGTCGAGTATGGGATGGACATTTTGGATCCTTGTATAGGATGATATGTTATTTGTTATACTGCAACATTTTCCTTGGTGATTATCTTAATTTATGGTTTATGAGAAGTCTTTATGGTTTTGGTTTTTCTTTCTTTTGGTTGGAGAATTATGGTAGGTTATCTAGCTATGTAGTAGGGGGTGACTTGTAATAAGTGTTGGGGCCCATAAGTGGCAGCCAAGATCTCTTATTGTAAGTTTTCTTAATCAAGTGATTACATAATACATAATTGGAGGGATTAAAATGAATTAATAAGATATGGTACCTCACCCATGCTTGAGTGCTTGTATAGGCTAAGATGGAGGATGAGATGATTCTTTCCACCCTACGAGGTATGGATTTGGTATAGTTAATGGCTTCATCTAGTTGAAGAGTCATTGATACCGTATATGGTCACTTAAGTGCCAGGGTCCAGAGAGACTACTAGGACGAGACTTAAGGTTTAGACGTATATGATGACACCTTCCTATACATAGTCTAGGTTTTCTACATGTGTCAATTTACTTGGAGTTAGAGAGATATGAGGATACCCTTTCTTAGTTGTCACTTCTTTCTTTGGTTTTTTTATCTGAGTGTGCCCTGTTGTTATCTCCTCAACACGATGGGAGTGGACCTTTGGTTCCACGCGGTCGGGTGGTAGTGATTCTTATTACTATTGAGATTCGATGTTCATGACTTTTGCTTAGATGATCCTTGTTGCATTTGTGCCTTCTTGTTCATCATTGTTGGAGATTCTCTCTTATCTTTCCTATGTTGTTTACTTTATCATTGTATCATCTGTGACATTCTTGGATTAATGTATTGCACTTCATACTTGGTTTTACTACATACCCTACAACTTTTGTAGTGGATGTTGGTTCATTATGATATCAGTTGTATCTAGGTTTCATTTATGGGATGATGTTATTTTTATTCATTTGCATTTATGGATATGGTATAATGTTTATTGCGTTTATTAGATTAGTTAATTTATGTAATTCTACATCATGGAATCCTCATGATTTATAATCGGTAAATGAGTTGTATTTATGAGTATGTAATGTCTTATGTTATATTGCTTCTGCATTATTATTCTTTATCAATTGTTAACTCTTTAAAAAAAAATCATTTTGTAAATTTGGTAGCTTGTTTAATGTTAATTTCTCCTGGGTTCTCTGGTGGGGCGCTATAGTGACAGTACCTCAGAATATGTAGTTGGACACACCAAAGAAGGACACATCAGCAAGTTCATCCAAATCACCCATTAAATCAGTTTTGGCAAACTTAGGAATAGATTTTGATGATGATGATCAAATAGAGTTGATCTCATCCTTGAATAAGATCATTGGAAAGAACAAGAAAGTGAAAATTTTGGAGGGATCACTACTTGAGGTAACAAACAAATTATAACATGTTATATCTACACAAGTTAGTGAAGTTGATCCACAAGCTAGAGCAAAGGAAGTCATGAAGCCATTTGACAACAAATTTACCACATTAACAAATATTGCAAAAATTAAGGCACATGATGCACATATATTTCAAAAAAATTGTGAAAATATTAAAAATGACTTGCAGAATCTTGATGTTTGTTTTAAGGAGTTGAGGAAATGTCTGGAGATGAAATAATAATATACAGTCAGTGTGACCTTTCACACAATCACATCTCAGACATAGCAGAGAAGTTGAGGAACAAAGAAACAAAATTAAAAACTACTTTGGATGAGTTTCATAATCCCAACATGAAGATAACAAACATTGAACAAAAGATGCGAATAATTCATGATGACACAAGATTGTTGGAGAATGAAAAGAAAATAAAGTTGAAGAGATTTTCTCTTATTCGAGAGCATCTAGTACTAAAGATCAGTAATGTGCAGACTCAGTTGGATGTACGTCTTACTTCAAAGACATCGTATGCAAAAGTTTCCTATCCTAACTTGAGTGCAGTAGAGATTGCATCTTATGGCTTATGTGCACTACTCAGGGTGGCAGAATCAGTGAAGCATACATGGACAAGGAGATATCTAACTTGAAGGTGAGCTTTAAAGATTATATTTCATTCCTTATAGCCTTACAAAATTAAAGATAAGAGGTATATAAATTTTGACTTGTATATAGATATTTTCACTCCTTTGTCATTGTTGTCAAAGGGGGAATAGTAGTTGTGAAAATTGTAATTATTATCAAGATAAGTATAGTCAAAGGGGGAGTAATAGTTGAGAATGTGGCAGTTTTTCAAGTTTTGGAGTTTTGAAAGTTTTTGGGACTTAGCCAATTTTCATATGTTGTCATCAATGACAAAGGGGGAGATTTTTGGAAATTTGGTTAAGTAGGATATCATGATGTTGTCATTATGGAAACATATACTCAGTATGGAGACAACATTACTTGAAGATACAATTTTGTATGTTAGTTTTATAAAATTGTCTAAGTATAACAGTTTGAACAGAGACTATTTTGGTTAGCGAGGTTCACAGAAGTAATTCCAGAGAATGCAAGCTTGAGTACAACATATATGAAGTATATTGAAGCTACAACTAAGAGTGCGTGAGTGTACAAAAAGTACATACAAAGTTATGATTGATTTACTAGAGGTAGTGCAAGCTGACAAAACATAACATTGACAAGTAATTGGTAAATTTGGGTTAAGGGATTATTTAGTTTTCAAAATAATGACTTAACTAGTTAGGAACAACATCCTAGATGCTAACCATCAGTCAGAAAGGAATGATATTATGTAAGCTGACTTAAGTATTATGTTTTGTATAAAGGAAAGTAAAATGTGAAGTTCATTTAGGGACAAGACTTGAATCATAATTGATGATACTATGAGAAATATTGATATGATATGCAAAGTCTGATTTTAGATCAAAGAAGTGCAAGTTTTGTGAAGACCTTAACATATAGATCAGGATATTGAAGATATTCAGTAAGCAATGAAATTTTTTTAAGCCATCTTTTGTAATAAGGACTATCATTGTATATTGCATGTTTGGGAAGTGGGCTCACCTTGCATGCAACCTTATTTTGTAATATAAACTCCTAGCAGAGTTGAGGCTTATAACAAGGCCTATTCCTCTAACAAGGAAAGTGATCAGTACAATTGTAATAGAATCCTAACAGGGTCAACATATTCTGTGAGATACTTTATTAGTGGATCATCTTGTGGGTACCATCCCCATCAGGGTCTTCCCTTGGCTAGGGTTTCCTTGATAAAAATTATGGTGTTATGAGTTCATTTGTGTTATGGTTTTGCTTACTATTTAGTATATTCAGTTTAGTTTCATATGCAAGTTTGAAGTTAATTAATTATATCCATATTTGGGAAAAAGTTTGTGTAATACTGATTCACCCCTCCTTTCAGTATTTCCTATTTTTAACACATACATACATACATACATACATAGATACATACACACACATGCATGTGCACATCGATAGATAACTAGATAGATAGATATATACATATACATATATATCAAGTATCCATATATTGAGTCTATGTTGCCATATCTCACCTTAAGAGTCTTATTTCTACATGATCTACTTGTTAAGATGATGTTCAATATCTTGTCTTTTCTACAACATATTTTCATTGGGGGAAATTTTTTATCTCTATCATCTATTCAAGTTATGATGCAGGAGGATCTTGGGTCCTTCACAATCTTGCATTAACAAAAAATACTTGTTTTCTTGTTTTCCTATTAGACCACTCTTTAAGTTTCTTTATGCATTTGTTCAGTTTGGATCCTTTGCAATTCTAATCTTTTCAGCACTTTTGTGGCATCATGTTGAAACTTCTCTTAGGTTTTCACTTCATTCGATCTCTTCATGCATGAGATCTTATAGATTCTTGGCGGGACTATTTTGTTCTTCATGTTTTCCGCCCAATTTGTGTTTTCTGTTCTCGCGAAGGATTTTCCTATTCGGTGAAGTTTAATGACTCATTTCTTGATGATGTTACATCTATGGCCAACCTATTTGAAGGATCATGATTCATGTTCCATTCATTTGAAGGAGATCCTTATGATTTAGGTCCTAAATTATATGTTGTAATACATTTTATTCTAATTGGGAAATATAATTTTTCTAGGAAGACCTAATGCTTGCAAAGGATTTATAATCTCTTGTATTTTATTTCTTAATTAGACATAAAAGAATGGAATAAATTAGATAGAAAGAACGTTTAGAGATCTAGTTTAAATATTTAATGGAAGAAAGTACCTATAGGATAGAGTTCATCAAAGATCATATAAAAAGATAACCTACCAGAGGTTTCAATCAAGCTTGTATGTCTGGACCGTATCATTGCTTGTAGAAGACTCTTGAAACTAATTATTTGAAAATAAGAAGGATGATTTTTCATTCATCCATTGTTACTTATTTTGGCTTCTATTGTGTAAATATTTCTACAAGGATTATTTTGAACTATTTGAGTTCCCCCTATCCTTGACTATATCAAGTGGTATCAAAGCCAAGTTTGAAACCTAGGGTTTTCTCGTGGGGTGGAAGAAGAGAGGATCTGACCAACAACTATTGGAGAATGTGAAGATGGCTAGAAGAAATGCAGATCCAACTATCTTGGGTATGCTGATATAAATTGCTACTAGATTGGAAGTATTAGAAATAATCCGGAGAAGAGGAAAACACATTAAAGATGAAAGTGATGAAGAAGGAGACAAACATAATCAGGAAAGGGAAGGATTGGACAATGAAGAAAAATGAGATTTGAATCAAGAGGAAGAGAGGTTTATCAAGGCTTTAACCAATGTAAATAAGAGACCTCATTTCAATCTGTCAAACTATCATGGTAACCTTGATTCTGATGAATTGATAGATTGGATCATAGATATGGAAAATTACTTTGAATTTGAAGGAACCAGTGAGAAAAAGAAGGTAAAATATTCTTTCACTAAGTTAAAAAGGAATGCATCTTTATGGTGGGAACATTTGCAAGCATATCAACAGAGAAGAGGTGAAGATAAGATCAAATCTTGGGACAGGATGGTGAATAAATTAAAGGGTAAGTTTTAGACTCAATATTACCAAGTGAATCTATTATGAAATTGTAGAAATTGAAGTAGAAGGACTTAAGTATTTAATGTTATACCGAGGAGTTTTATAAGCTATACATTAGATTTGGGCATGTAGATGATGAAGATGAACAAGTTGCTCAATATCTTAATGGTTTAAGGGTATCAATACATGATGAAATTAGTATGATCCAAATTAGGAATGTGGAACAAGCTTACAAGTGGGATTTGAGGGTTGAAGAAGAGTTGAACAAGTGGAAAGAATAAAGGCAAAGAGGTCAAGGAGGAAATTTTCAAAGAGGTTGATCCAGTTCTCGTTTTGAAGGAGGTAGATCTTTTATAGATCAGAGAAAAGGTGAGTCAGAAGTTAAGGATGGTGATTGTTACCAAATAAATGATGTAAGTTCCTATAAAAATGAAAGATATAATAGCTATGATAGAAATAAGTTTAGTGACACTTGTTTCAAATGTGGAAAAGTAGGACATCGAGCCTTTGAGTGAAAACAAGGTAACTTTGGGAAGAAGGTAGAAAGTAGTAGGAAAAAAATATTCATAGATGAAGAGTCCACTGGATTGGTAAATAAAAATTAAGTAGAGGATGGAGCAACCTTGATAACTTAGAGAAATCTATACAAGGGAGAGCACGATATGGAACCACTGCAAAGGAAGAATTTGTTTCGAACTAGATGTAAGGTACAAGAAAAGGTTTGCAAAGTTGTCATAGATAGTGGCAATTTTGATCATCTTTCCTCAGATGAGATGGTTAAAAAATTGAAGTTGAAAAGATTGAAGCATCCCAAGCTGTATTAGATTGCATGGATTCAAGATGAACATAAGGTACTAGTAAGAGAACAATGCCTATCTAAAATTAATATTGGGAAATATCATGATGAGGTTTTATGTGATATTGTGCCTATGGATGTATGTCATATCTATTTGGGTAGACCATGGTAGTATGATAGGAAAGCTATACATGATGGTAGGAAGAATGTGTATGCTATTGTTGCTAATGGAATGAAGCAAAATTTGGTACCCTTGGAAGAACCCCTTAAGAATGAAGTGTGTACCAGTGCAAGAATTTTTTTAGTGGATGATAGAAAGTTCTTAGATGGTATGAGGCATGATAATGTGTGTTTTGTTTTAGTACCCAAGAAGACAAAGGATACTGTACCGATTGAACAACATCCAGAAGAAAACACTAGATTACTAAATAAGTGTGTAGACATCATATCATATAATGCCCTTTTTGGATTACCACTTGTAAGGAGTATTAGCCATTGAATGGATTTAGTACCATGAGCTAGTTTTCCTAATAAGGCAGTGTATCAGATGATACCAGTAGAAAATGAAGAAATCAATAGAAAAGTACAATATTTTTTGCAGTGAGGTTTAATCAGAGAAAGTTTGAGTCCTTGTGTAGTGCTAGAACCAAAAAAAATGGACAATAGAGGATTTGTATCGATTCTAGAGCCATCAACTGGATCACAATCAAGTACCGATTTCCTTTACCTAGGATGAATGACTCAATGGATTGTTTGAGTGGAGCTAGATATTTCACCAAGATAGAATTGAAGAGTGGATATCTTCAGATCAAAATCAGGGAAGGAGATGAGTGGAAGACTCCATTCAAGAAAAATGAAGGACTATATGAATGGTTGGTAATGCCTTTTGGATTGACTAATGCACCAAGTACTTTCATGAGGTTGATGAATATTGTTCTGAAGAAATTATTGGGTAAGTTTGTCATTATCTATTTGGATTATAACTTGATTTTTCAGTAAGATAAAAGAAGGAATTTAATGCATGTTATTCAAGTATTATAGAGGTTAAGGGAAGAGAAGTTTCTAATAAACCTTAAGAAGTGTACTTTCATGAAAGATGAATTAGTATATTTGGGATTTGTGATATCTTCTAGAGTATTGAAGATGGATCTTGAGAAAGTGAAATTAATTGTTGAATAACCTACATCAAAGAATGTTGGAGAGCTAAGATCATTTCATAGGTTGGATAGTTTTTATCGAAAGCTCATTAGAAACTTTAGTTCAATTTGTGGACCGATGACTCAGACCATGAGGGGTGACCGAAAGGAATTCAAGTGGATGCATAAAGAACAAAAGAGTTTTGAATTGCTGAAGAAAAAGGTGACAAAACAACCTATATTAGCTTTACTTGATTTTAGTAAGGTATTCCAAGCAAATTGTGATGCTAGTGGAAATGCAATTGGAGCTATCTTGAGTCAAGAAGGGAGACCTATCACATATTTTAGTGAAAAGTTGAATGATGATAAAAGAGGGTATTCAGTATATGATCAAGAATTTTACACCATAATACAAGTATTGAAGAAATGGAGACATTAGGAGTTTGTACTGTATACAAATCATCAAGAATTGAGATATTTAAGAAGCTAAGGTAAGTTAAATCAAAGACATATGAGATGGGTTGAGTTCCTACAGAGTTATACATTTGCGTTGAAACATATAAGTGGTGTATCAAATAGAGTTTATGATACCTTTAGTAGGAGAAGGATGTTGTTGACTGAAATGAAGATTGCAATATTGGGATTTGATGAATTAAAAACATTGTATTAGGATGACCCAAACTTCATCAAACCTTGGAGAGATTTTAGAAAACCTATTGTTACAGACTGAAGTAAGTGGCTGGATTATTTTATGCAAGATGGAATGTTGCTCAAAGGAAGTCATTGTGTATACCTAGAAGTTATATGAGGGAGAATCTCATTAAGATAAATCATAGTGGAGGATTGGAAAGGAATTTTTCCATTGATAAGATAGTAGATTTGGTAAGTGAAAATTACTTTTGGCCACAAGTTTAGAAGTATGTGTGAAATTTTTCTCAAAGTTGTAGGGTGTGTCAAGTTGCAAAAGGAAGAAACCATAATGTGAGATTGCATATATACACCTTTGAAAGTGCCAACCAGACCTTGGAAAGATATCAGTATGGATTTTGTACTTGGTTTTCCAAAGACACATAGAGGTCATGATTCAAGATTTGTAGTTGTAGAATTTTTTTCTAAGATGACACATTTTGTACCTTGTAAGAAGACTACAGATGCAATGCATGTAGTAGACCTATTTTTCAAAGATATTGTGAGATTACATGGATTATCTAAAATTATAGTTTCAAACCGGGATAGTAAGTTGGTTGGTTATTTTTAGAGAGCACTTTGGAAGAAGACGAAGACTAATTTGAAGTTTAGTTCTACTTTTCATCCATAGAATGATGGGAAGATAGAGGTTGTCAACAAGAGTTTACAGAATTTGTTAAGATGTTTGGTTGTAGAAAAGACAAGGAATTGGGATTTAGTCTTGCATCAAGGAGAGATTGCATAGAATAACTCAATGAAAAGGAGCACAAGGAAGACACCATTTGAGATAGTTATTGGTTTTAATCATAAAGGAGTAACATAATTGAGGGACATCAGTCTTGATGTTAAGAGGAGTTATAAAGGAGAAGAATTTTCATAGGTTATGAAGTCATTACATGTAGGAGTTAGACAAAATTTGGATAAAATGAATCAAACCCTAAGGAGAGAGAAAACATGAAGCAAAGACATAAGGAATTTTAGGAAGGAGATGAAGTCATGGTGTACTTGTAAAAGGGTATATTTCTGGTCAAAACTTATAACAAGTTGAGGATGAGGAAGTTTGAACCTTGTAGGAGCTTAAGAAAATTTGATTTAGGAAATGCATATGAAGTAGAGTTACCAGAGGACATGGATATATCACCTATATTCAATGTTTCATATTTTTATAAGTATCATGAATTAGATTTCAATAGGATTGATGAATCAGATTTTAAACAACAATATCCCAAGAAGAAGATGGATCAGATAGAGGAGATTTTGGATAACAAAATTGGCAAAAGTACAAGAGGTAAGTAGTATATGGAGTATCTTTTCAAGTGGAAGGATCAATCAGTTGAAGATTATTCATGGATTTATTAGGTAGAGGTTGACCATTTTTTCTTTCTTTTAGTCCCAACAAATTGGGAAGCTTAATTTTTTCAAATAACCCCAAGTTTCTAATGCATGCGCATCTTGGGTCCTTGACAATCTTGCATCAACCAAAAATACTTGTTTTCCTATTTTCTTGTTAGATCAGTCTCAGAGTTTCTTTCTACATTCGTTTAGTTTGGATCTTTTATTGTTGCGATCCTTTCAACATTTTGTGGCATCATGTTGAACCTTCTCTTAGGTTCACACTTTATTTGGTTTCTTCACGTATGAGATCTTGTAGATTCTTGGCGGGACTATATTGTTATTCATGTTTTTCGACCAATTTGTGTTTTTTGATCTCTCGAAGAATTTTCCTATTCAGTGAATCTTAATGAATAATATATCAATGATTTTACATCTATGACCGACCTACTTGAGGGATCACGATTCATTTTCCATTCATTCGAGAAGATCCTTATGATTTGGGTCCTGACCTATATGTTGTAATACATTTTATTTTCATTGGGAAATGTAATTTTTATGGGATGATCGGATGCTTGTGAAGAATGTAAAAACCTTGTATTTTATTTCTTAATTAGACAAAATAGAATGAAATAGATTAGACAATTAGAACCTGTAGAGATCTAGTTTAGAGATTGAACGAAAGAAAGTACCTATAGGCTAGAGTTCATCATAGATCATATAAAAAGATAACCTATTGGAGGTTCCAATCAGGCCTGTGTGCCTGAAATATATCACTACTTGTAGTAGACTCTTGTAACTAATTATATGAAAATAAGGAGACTGATTTTGCATTCATCAATCATTTCTTTTGTTGGCTTCTATTGTGTAACTCTTGCTGCAAGGATTAGTTTTAACTCTTTGAGTTCCCACTGTCCTTGACTGCATCAAGTTATAATCAATCTATTATTTGTGTTAGGGGAACCACCTTATCCCCTCTTTTTTTATTTGATCTTATATTTTCATATATCTTGACCTTGATCCTAAAGCATACTTAGATGATCATATATTTGTCGCATTGATCTTATAATGACCCCACATTAGGAGGACCATGTGCACCCCTTGTCAAATTGAGATTTATTGTCATTCATGGTTATCTAAATCCATGTCACACTTGCTATATATTGGGATTCATCCCATTGTTAGACATTATGCCATTTATCCTATCTCTCTTATTAATCAAACTTCATACCATTATCATGTCTTGTACCATTATCTTAGTATCACGCAATTGGTCATTCTAGATGTGTGATCCTACTCATAGATGTCACATTAGACATTTTATTTTACTTTGATGAGAAGTTCTGGTCATTGAGGGATACATCACTATTATCTTGATCCTACTTATTATTTTGGTCATACCCTAAGTGTGATTATGTCCATGGATGTCATATTGAACCTATCCTTTTACTTTTATACTTTTGGTCAAATTGAGAGTTGCATCACCATTTATTTGCTAATGCTAGGGAAATAATTATCTTCAATTTTATACCTATTTTCATTCTTCTCATAATGCACTTTCTAGATATGATTAGTTTATTTACATGCTTGAGTGATACTATGTGTTCACCTATTTATTATCCATTGCTAATCTATCATAGTATTGTGATTATGGTTATCTCACAATGTACTCTACATTCATATACTTATTTTTACTATTGTTATATCTAATAAGATTTTCCTTTAATTAGTTTCATTCTATGGGGGAAGCCAATTTAAGGGGTACATACATGATCATTAACTTGATGGTCATGCATGTTTGTCGACATGCCACATGTGCTTTAGTCTTGTTTGTGAGTGATGAATACTTAGAGGTTCATTATTGAACACAGTGATTCACAAGTACCAAAAATTAGGAGCAAAATGTACTAGTGAAAAAGACATCCTTTATTGTTTTCTTTGTCTAGTTTGTGGTTAAAGTTTAGGTCAATTTCTTAATAAATTAATGTAAATTCAAATGGTACATTCTTATTGTATGCCTCTTTTTTGTGATTCGTGGTTCCCAAGCTTTCCAAAGGCGGGGGTTAGTAGCAAAGGTTTTCAAATGATATAAATCAAGCACACAAGAACTACTAAAATGAATAACTTGAAACATAACCAATAAAATGTACAAGCACAAGAAAGGAAAACAAATGAATGCAAACCCCGAAGCGCTTGAA
>MU228094.1:612203-628135 GCA_018584345.1 Thuja plicata
GATTGGAGTTATCTCTTTGAAGATAAATGAATATTTAATTCATTTATTTAATTAAATTTTTCAACATGTGAGATAATTGAATTCTTTTTGATTTAGAATTGCTTTATTTGATGAAATTAAATTAATTAAATTAGAAGATTTTAATTAGTAACTTTAAATATTTGAATTTAAACTATAGGAAATTGAATTTAATTAATTAATTAATGGTAATTAATCAATTAAGGTTAATTAATTAAATAAAATTAATTATTTAATTAATTTTGGGAATTTGATTAGATGATTTGGAGAATGAATTTGGAGGAAAATAGATGATTAATTAATGATTAAAAAACATTAATTAATAGATGAAAATTAGTGTTTTTAATGTAAAGTCGCAAGCCTGTCCATTTTTG
The DNA here is from genome assembly GCA_018584345.1 of Thuja plicata. Lineage (NCBI taxonomy): Eukaryota > Viridiplantae > Streptophyta > Pinopsida > Cupressales > Cupressaceae > Thuja > Thuja plicata. The sequence continues at coordinate 612,596 of MU228094.1, forward strand.
GGTGTCTACATTTGCCCCTCTTTGATGCGATGTGACTTGTCGCAGTGTGTCAAATAATTTTAAGATTTGATCCTACCCCAGCTTGCCCTAGCAATAGTAGGTGTATTTATGCCCCCTCAAAAAATTTGAGCAAAAATTTTGGACATGAGCGTTAATTTGTTGAAACTGTAATTTCTGAATCTGGGTAGGTGATTGATTTGAAAAATGTCTTATATTGCCCCTAATATTGAGTGTGGAAGTTTCTGGGGACCGGGAAGAAAAATCAGACCTCCTTGTGAAATTAGGGTTTCTAAAAATCCCTATAAGTATCCAAGAGGGCCATTCATTTGTCACATTGCGATCTTGGAGCTCTTGATATCTTGGTGAGTTTTTCTTTAGTTTTCTCTACTTTTTTCTCCTATTTTCTTGCGATGGTGGGCCTTCCTGTTGTGACACATATATCCGACCGAGTCCATACCTATCAGAGACCAGTTGGCATAGGACATCTAGTGATTTTTATTGCTTTCTGTGTCATTAATGCCCTCATTTATTGCTTTTAAAATTTGTAGTTTTCTGATTTTCTACCTGTTGTGCCGCAATCATTTGCGGTTTTGCCGCAATTGCAGGTTGAATACCATAATTGCTGGTTTATTACCGCAAATGATAAAAGTGCCACAATCACCCTATTTTATTTTTTCATTTTCTCTTTGTGTTCCACATTTGATTGAAATGTTTTGCAATCGCATAAGTGTACCGCTTTTGTAGGTTTTATTACCATAATCACTTTTTTTGAACTGTCTACCTGATTTCTTTGTTTGATATTTGTATTTTCTGGCTTCTGATACTTTCTTGTATGACTGGTACTGATATTTGTCTGATTTATTTATGTGTGTTGTTCACCAGGCAGATTTTGAGCTGTCAAGAGTCGAGACTGACAGGTCTTGTTTACAGGTTCCAGCTCTCGGAGGATGAGAGGTCAATACTTAGGGACCTAGGATTGTATTGGATTTGCTATATGCTAGAGATCACAACCAACAGGGATCTGATCTTTTCTCTTGTAGAGAGTTTGCATTCTGATACATTCACTTTTTGGTTACCCACTGGTGAGTGTACTATCACATTGGAGGATGTGTACCGCATCCTCTAGCTTCCAATCTAGGGTGTGCTTGTTGAGTATGCCACCTAATCTAGTATTGTTTCTTTGACAGAGCTTTCTGGATTGCCTCAGGATCAGCTTGGATTGTCTAGTGCTTAGGATATTCTATGGTCTAGATTTGGTTTGGGCCTTGACAGACTATCTACCTTACTAGGCAGCCTGATTTATGGCATCTTATGCCCTGATCATCGGAACCATGGATTTTCTATCGGTTTTGGTACTGTGCTACAAAGTAGGGTCAGGGACAATATAATATTTATGCTTGGGGGCCATGCATGTTGGCTCACATGCACTTTCATATGTTTTATGCGGCTTACCTTAATGGTAAGTTGCTCGGCTGTGGTGCGACCCTCCTTTAGATATGGGCATGGGAGCACATAGTTTTTTGCCACCTTGTTGGTACGCGTGCTTTGCCAGCTGACAGGCCTTATGTGTACATGTACGATGGAGCCATTGTGCAGACCCACATGGGTCATTTGATGTATTAGCACCAGCAGCTAGATATGATTCCTTACTTCATATGGAGGCCCTATAGAGATTTCCCTGTCTAGGATGGAGATGACATCCATCTTCCCTTCTGTCGTCAGCAAAGATATCTTATTGGATGTGTTACTAAACATGTTCATATGATTGTGTTTCACAACACTGACAGGGTGTTGCATCAGTTCAGTGAGCGGTAGGACATGTCTGATTCATATGCATATTTTGCTCATAGGTCAAGGGACTCTATTGTCTGGGGTGGTGTAGTATTACTGGATGCCACCCATACAGAGTTTGCAGGTTTACTTCATGTTGCATGGACATGGCTTTCAACTACTATAGATGTAGGTTTGTCTTGTTTTCTGATTGTTTATGTAATGTTCTTACTACTTTCTAATACTTGGTTATCTATTTTGTTATACCCCTTTCTTCCTCTGTTGTGGTACTGATACTTGAATTTGATATTTTGCAGGCACCACACCGTAGTATGATGCTCATTGGGTGCAGGCCCGACCAGTTACACTAGTAGATGTCTCTCATCCTGTTTCTAGGACTATTATGAGGAGGGCTCAGCGGGTACAACAAGGCAGGGGAGGTCAGGATGGAGGGAGGGATGGTGGTCGAGGTGGAGGTATATTTGGGGGTCATGATGGAGGTAGGGATGGGGGGAGAGATGGAGGATGGGGGAGGGGAGATGATCCTAGTCCTGGGGGTGCTGGTGGTGGAGAGAGGACTAGAGGTGGCTGGAGTGGTGGTTGGACTAGTACTTCGAGAGTTGGCTTGAGCACTATTTCAGAGGATGAGGAGGTGATGGAGGAGGAGGCACTCCAGTTAGTCCATAGAGTTCGCCGAGGGACTGGTGCTATTTTGGCTCCTAGAGAGGAGGACCGGGTGGTGATAGAGGATGTAGATGTTGAGATTGGAGATATAGATGTGGAGGCTTTAGATGAGAAGAGTGTAGGGACCAATTCCTCGACTGGTAGTGGTAGTACTGGCAGAAGTACCAGGGAGAGTTCAAAGAGTGATGATGACTCTTGGGTGGTGAGGGGGAGGGGAGATGAGGGTTTGGGAGATAGGGCTGAGGATGGGGAGATGGAAGTGGCTATGGGAGGTATGGAGGTAGATCCCTTAGAGTTGTAGTGGCTCACCCAGTAGGTAAAGGATCTCTAGGCTGGGCTTGCTTCTGCTGATGCCTGTGCTACAACATTGGAGGCCCGAGTTACAATGGCCAAGTCTAGAGAGCGACAAGCTTGAGCAGAGGTTCAGTAATTTATTGATAGTGTACAAGACACCTCTCACTGAGATGTCCTTGACCGATACTATAGATCTAGGCGTGATGCCTCAAGAGAGATTGAGTACTGGAGGTGCCATTATGAGGGTGCAGTTCCAGCAGAGCAGAGGGTGCACAGTTACACCTTCCCAGAGATCGAGCAGGGCCCAATGATCACAGAGCAGTGGTATTGGAGCTTCTGGTTCATCCTAGAGACCATTTTTTGATATGCCACCCCCTCATCCACCTCCTGGCGAGGGTGGGAGTAGCACATGTTGATCCCATTATGTATCATGTACCATTTTTGCAGTGATGTCATTTGATATACTCTGAGTAGTATCAATTTTTGTATCTCAACACACTGATATTTATTGATATATATGTTGATTACCTTCCTTTGTTCAGACTTGCGACCATTCATTGTACTCAGATAGTTTGATTTATATTAGATGCAACTAGTGTGTTTGATATGATGTGCATTGGTTTACTTTCTATATGTATGATTCTACATGACTTGGTGGTTTAGCTGATGAGATGTATATGCAATTTGATTCTATTATGTAGAATCGTAGATGGATGAATTACTTTTCCTATGATACTGACATGTATACGCAGGATGGTGGAAATGAAATGCATGTTTACATGAGATGCTTATGGATGCCTGTGATTTATGATTTACCATGTATTCAACTACTATGTTTTTTTCATTTTCTGATGCACTTAAATGGAATGAATGCAATCTATTATGCACAAAATATCTGAGTAATGCATGTGTTAATTAGAAAGAAGTTAGTTTGGATAGATTCTCTCTGAGATTGATCTAATAGAATGGAATGATATAAAGGATTTTTTTTCTTTTTTGATAGATATGAATTGATAGAAAGGATGAGTGTCCCAAGTCGCTACCCTTGTTTCCAATATTTGTCATCATTGCATCTTTTTTTTGTATTTTCTAAAATTCTGAAGAGAGTCCAATGTATCCAGATCACATACCACCTAGATACCACCATGACCTCTTAATAGCAGAAGGAGTAGAGAGACTGAAAAGAAAGAGAACCTAGTGCAACCAAATATTGACCATCTAGGTTCAACTATGTTCTATTAGTCAACATTTTTGGGTGGTTCCTTGATGCAATTGGATTCTCTTGATTGGCTCGACTCTTTGGATAGGCTAGATTGGCTTGATTGCTTAAGTTTGTCTGGTTTCAATAATAGATTACTCATATAAGACTGACCTGTCTGGTTTGAGCGTATCCACCACTATGTAAGACGATTGATATGATTTGATTGATTGATTATGATCATGTTGGCAGCTGATCAAGCTGTGTTAGATGGGCCCCATGCTAGTTTGCAAAGCTCATGATTGTGACATTTGATAGATTGGCTTGGTCGCCAGTTGCTTTCTGATAGGTTTGATAGATTGATAAAGCTGTGTCAGATGAGCCCCGTGATGATTTGCAAAGCTCATGATTGTGACATTTGATTTACTGGGCATGATTTCCCTTTGCTCTCTTGATAACCGAGTTGGCTTTATTGCTTGGGATTTTGAAAATTTTGAATGTTTTTTATGAAGATTGATTTTCTCAAGATTTTGATCTTTTTAGGATTTTTGATGAGTTTTCTGATTTTTTGGATTTTTTCAGAACATTTTGAATCGCCCCCTAGTATTGTGGACCAGTATTAACCATGGGTAAGTGCTTGGTGCTAAGAGGGGTTTGTGCTTCTGGATATAGCTTGGGTAGCCTGTCTTGCATTTGAAATATGCTCAAGCTTTTTGGTATTTCGTTGATGGTGAAGCTAGATTTGAACACTTGGCGCTTGTTTGCTAGGTTTTCACTGAAAGAGAAATTTTGTTTCTCTTTACTTTTTTGCTTTTTTTGATTTTTTGTTGTCGCCAAGGCGCCTATTTTCCAGGTTTTCACCAAGGTAACTTTTGTATTTTCTAATTTTTTTGGTATTTTTTGGTTATGTAGATAGGTGCCTTAACCATAGAGACCTCAAGTGCAAAAACTCTTAAGGTGCATACTGTTGATGTATCCTAGGAGCTGATCTACTTCTGGTGTCACCAATATGAATGCCCCACTCCGGGTGGAGCTGACAATGACAAATGGTCCTAGCCAGTTAGGCACAAACTTTCCAGGTTTGACTCGCTTTGCTTGGGTCTTTTGATTTTCCATGAGGACAAGGTCTCCTACCTCAAATATTTGTGGCTTTACCTTCTTGTGATAGTTTCTTCTATGGCGATTTTGATAGCCTTGTAAGTGGTTAAAGGCATGTTGTCTTATTTCATCTAGTAACTCCAGTTTACTGAGCCTTGCTACTCTGTAGTTTTCATCTATAATCAGGTTCTTCAATGATATCCTTAGGGATGGGATTTCCACTTCGAGGGGTAATACCACCTTTGATCCGTAGACTAGGGAGAAAGGAGTGGCTCCTGTAGGTGTTCTCACACTAGTTCTATATGCCCATAATGTGGGACTAAGCTATAAATGCCAGTCTTGCCCTGATTCGTTCACTATTTTCTTCAAGATTTTCAATATTGTCTTGTTTGTAGCTTCGGCTTGGCCGTTCCCTTGAGGATAATAAAATGAGGAGAACCCTTGCTTGATATGGAATTGTTCGCATAGCTCTTCAACATTCTTGTTCTAGAAAGGTGTACTATGATCTGTTAGGATAGTTTGAGGGATCCCGTATCGATAGATAATGTGGTTAAGTATGAACATTTCTATTTGCTTTCCAGTTATGTAAGTGAGGGGAATTGCTTCCACCCACTTGGTGAAGTACTTTGTTGCTGCTATGATGTATTTGTGTCCATTTCTGAAGAAGGTGTAATTTTTCCCACTAGGTCAAATCCCCACATGGAAAATGGCAATGGTGAAGTGATAGGATTTAATTCTTGGGCTGGTGCATGGATTAGGTCTCCATGAATCTGACACTATCTACACCTTTGAACATGTTTGTGTGCATTCGTCTCTAGTGTTGGCCAATAGTACCCCATGTGGATGATCTTCTTAGCTAAGTTGTTGCCACCTCCGTGAGTTCCACATATTCCTTCATGTACCTCGTACAAAGCTCTCTAGGATTCCATGGAAGTGAGACATTGTAGTAGCGTTCCATCTAGACTTCGTCTATATAAAGTAGTTGAGAGGATGATATACCTAGAGGCTTGGCGGATGAGGGACTTTCTCTGGTTTCTAGATAGGTTGGGAGGTAAGACACTATCTTGGAGGTAGTTATATACATCTTGGTACCATGGGGATTAAGTACCAACAAGGATGCATGCTGATTCTATGATAGATGCTTGATGTGATGGCACCAAGATTTTCTCTACTAGAAACTAGAATTTTGTTTCATTGCCTGGCATATCAATCAATGATGCTATGGTAGTCATCACATCTGCAGCTTTGTTCTATGCTCGTGGGACTTGCTTGAAGAAGATGTAATGGAGCTTGGTGCGTAGTGTTTCCATCTGTGCTCTGTATGGTATGAGCTTCTCATCTTTGGTCATATAATCATTATTGACTTGACTGATGACCAACTGTGAGTCTCCAAAGACCTTAAGGTTCTTGATTCTCCATTGAATTGCTATCTTTAGACCGATGACCAATGCTTCATATTCTTCTATGTTGTTTGTGCATGGGAAGTTGAGTCTGAAAGACTTTGGAATTGTATCATGATATAGAGTGATAAGAACTATCTCTGCCCCCGTACCATGGTCTGTGCATGACCCATCAAAATAGAGTTGTCATACCTTAATCACTGGTTGTAGTGTCATAATAGATTCATTAGGAAAGTCAGAAATAATAGGTTGATGGTCCTAAATGAGTGCCTCTGCTAGTTGATCCACGATCACTTGCCCTTTTATGGCCTTTCTATCTATGTAATCAATGTCAAACTCACTTAAGATCATTACCCACTTCACAAGTCATCCGGTGAGCACTGCTTTGCTTAGGAGGTATTTTAAAGGGTCAACATTTGTGATCAACTTTGTTTGGTGACTCAACATATAATGTCTCAGCTTCTGGGAAGCAAAGACAACTACAAGGCATGACTTTTCAATTGGCGTATAGCTGAGTTCATATCCTACCAATGTTCTACTTAGATAGTAGATGACCCTTTCTTTACCTGTGTCATCATGTTGTGCCAGGAGTACACCTAATGCTGATTATGTTTCTTAGATATATAGAAGCAATGGTCTACCTTAGACTGGTGGCACCAATATAGGAGACTTGAGGAGGTAGTCTTTAAATATTTGGAATACCTGTTTGCATTGATCTGTCCATATGAATTTGATGTCTTTGTGTAGTAGATGTTGGATTGGGTGACACTTGTCTGCTAGCTGAGCTATGAAGTGCCTAATTGATTGGAGCCTTCCTTGTAACCCTCTTAGTTGCCTCAGGTTCGATGGTGGATGCATGTCCAATATTTCTTTGACTTTCTCTAGGTCTACTTCGATGCCTCTATGTGACACTATGAACCCCAGTAGCTTTCCTACTGTGACACCGAATGCACATTTATTTTGGTTTAAATAGACTTTGTATTCCTGTATTCTGTCAAAGATTGGTCCCAATACTTGTAGATGATCCTTGTGAAGCATTGACTTGGCTAATATGTCATCCACATAGTCTTCCATTGTTTTGTGGATGAGATCATGAAATATTTTTGTCATAGCCCTTTGATATGTTGCGCCTATATTTTTGAGACCAAATGACATGACGTTCCAACAGTAAGTGCCCCAAGGACATGTGAAAGCTATTTTATGTTGGTCCTCTGGTGCAATCCTTACTTGATTATACCCTGAAAATCCATCCATGAGTGATAGCATTTGATGTCCAGTGGTTAGATCTACTCTCATATCAATGTTGGGTAAGGGAAAGTCATCCTTGGGACAAGCTATGTTGAGATCTGTGAAGTCTATCCAAATCTGTATCTGACCACTGTGCTTTGTAATTGGCACCAAGTTAGATATCAAGTCTGCGTATGGTATTGGTCTTATGAACTTGGCATCTAGGAGCTTTTTCAACTTTGCCTTGACTAGAAATGCAACATGGGGATGCATCTTTCTCAGCTTTTTCTTGATAGGTTTGGCATTGGGTAGCAATGGGAGATGGTGCAGTACTAGCTATGGATCTAACCCTGGCATATCCAAGTAGGACCATGCAAAATTGATCATCCTTGCTTTAAAGAAGCTGATAAACTATTCTCCCTCCTTAGGGGTGAGTGATTTCACCAAGTATATGTTCTTTGGGTTCTTGTCATCTCCCAAATTGACTTCCTTTGGTTCTTCTGATAGTAATGTCGATTTCTCCTCTGTCAAGGGGAGGAGTTCCTTCTTTCCATCTTCTAGCGCCTCAAAGTGGTTTTCGCTAGAAGATACGTCTTGTTTTAGATTTTTATCATTCTTTTGTTCTTTTTTCTTTTGTGGAATGGAAAGAGGAGCTGCCTCTCCAAAATATGCCACTCTGTCAAGGTCAATGGAGAATCCTGCCTTGTGGTCTCTTAATGGAATGCCTTCCCTAAGTCCCATGAAATCTATAATAGCCTCATCATTCTCGAAGACATATAAATCAAGGGGTCCTTGTTGATCCCACTCTATTAGCTCCAGGTGTACAAGATAGATACTTTCATGGTTTTCTAACTCTAGTTGACTAAAAGTGACTACAGATATGGTTCCTACAAAACTAGACTATAATGTGGATGCACCACTTGAGGTTTGATAAATGCAATGCTTATCTATGCAGGGTTGTTTGGCAATGGAGAGTTGGTCAAATAAGTCTTCTTGGTTTATGATAGTGTTTGACTAAGGGGAATAATTTGGGATCGACGGTTCAAAGTCATGAAGGGATCTCCACTCATACTCGTGGGATTCAGTCTCAATAGAATGCTCGTCAGATGTCTCACTTCATGCGTTATCATCGATTGCTATGTGGAGGTCTATTCGGGTTTGTGTGGTTACCTCTTCGATGGGAAAAAACTGTGATAATATGTTTCTTATCAAGACATGTTCTATGTTGTGCCCCCAATGCATCTCTGTTATTTGTTCCTAATCAATTTGGATGTCTTGGATCACCGGACTGGTTCTTTGTTGTCCATAGCCCAACCCTCTCTTGTTTCTCTGGGTTGGTGGGAGAGACAATTAAATTATGCCTTGTTGTCTTGCCCCCAACCCAGTTGTACCATCATACCCAAATTTTTGTAATATTGTATAACCATTACCATAGTTCAACAGGGGTAGGGTTTGTCAGATTGTCTCTTGTGGGTCTTGGTATAAACATGTACTGATATCTTGTTCAAATGGTTTTTCTTCTTCTATGTCTCCCCATCAGACAAAGGTTGTGGGCAGACATCTGAATAGAATAGGCTGTAGATTTTCTATTGCAATAACAGGTTGTGGCATGCCATAAGTTCTTAGGCTCTGAGGCATGTGTGTGATGGTGAAAGCCTCTTCATATCTGTACTCACCATAGCCTTTTTCAGTGATGGATATTTTGCCCGCTTTTCATGTGACATCCTTAGGATTTAAATCTAAAGAAGAGGGAATACTTGTGTCTTGGTTAATGGCTATCTTTCCTTCTGTCTATGTGACATCCTTAGGATTTGAATCTGAAGAGGATGAGATGCTTGCATCCTGGTTTGAGGGGACCTAGTTGTCAGTGTTGATTTGGACAGCATTACAGTATTGGAAAGAATTAGGATCTCCCTCTATGATGATTTCCTCTCCCTGGTGTGAGAAATTGATGCATTGATGGTACATCAAAGGTATGACTTGCATTTCATGTATCCAGGGTCTCCCTAGTAGCATGTTGTATCCCAACTCAAGATCTAGGATCTAGAAGGGAGTGTTTTTGACCACTGGACCGATACTGACAGGTAGAATGATAATAACTTTAGAGGACCTTTCCTCTTCATCATAAGGTCTGATATTTATCCTCCTTGTGACATCAATTCTTGATTCTAAATAGCCCAGTTGCTTGATTAACTTTAGAGTATAGATGTTTAACCCAGCTCCACCATCAACAAGGACCCTACAGATAGCGCTTTTTTGGACCTGGACAAGTAAGTGCAAAGGATCATTATGGAGGGGTTTATGTGGTAGCACATCACAGTCTATGAATGTGGCATGTTTTCTAGCAGCTATATGGTTAACCATCATTTGGAAGCTCTCAGGTGTTATGTCCCTTGGGAAAGCTGCATTCTGAAGGGCTTGGTCAAGTGCTAGTCTATGCTATGAAGATATGTGTAATAGGTCAAACATGGAGATCTGGCAGGTGTGCGATTTAGTTGATACACTATGATTGGCTCTGGATTTGAGTTTGCTTTAGGATTGGTAGATATAGTAGATGAGGATGGTACTCCTTGCAAGACAACTCTGGTGTGACACATTGTTACAACACATTTGTTACCTTGGTCTTTGATAGTAATAGTAGCCACATGGCTATATGAAGGATTGAGGCAATTGATAACATTATCACTGTTGGCATATGTATAGTTAACTTATTTTTCCTGTCCACCAGACCTGGAGGCTTTTCCCTTGTTGTGATCATGAAAGGTATTGTTGAAGATAGTGTGATTAGTTGTGTCTTTAGTTTGGGTATTTGTCACATCGATGGCCCCTGTGTCAATCAGGTCTTGGATACCATGTTTCAATCGGTAACAGTTAGATGTTTTATGCCCTTTCACCCAATGAAACTCATAGAAGTCCTTGTCATTATACCACCTTGGTTTCTTTGCATCCTATTCAAATTCCCTGATTTTTGGGAGAGTGATAGTGTTTGATTATATCAACTTGTGTAAAGATGATTCTATCGGCTCTCCTAATGGTGTGAAATCTTGTTGCTAGAATTGAAACCATGGTCTGTGTTGATTCTATTGTTGACCGTTTGACATAGCGGCCGCTTGTACAGGGGGAGGTTGGTTTTGGGTGTATTCTTGTTGAGTGGGCCCTGTGGGTTTTTGGTTGGCCACAGGTGCACCTTGTAGTGACACCTTGGGTTTTGCATAGTTGACTGTCTTCACATCAATGACACCATCGCTAGTGACATTTTTGTTTTTGTTCTGCCACTTAGCTTTGTCCGTTGCATTTTTGTTTGTATTAATTTGTGTGGATCTGCAAGGATTCCTCATTTGACTAAGTTATGCTCACTATGAACTCCTCATTTGATGATTTGTGTGAAGTTTGGAGCTAACTGTAATTCTGTTGTGAATGACATGTCTAGAATTAGATTGTCAACAAACATGACTATTAGGTCTTGTTCGGGCACATCATATGTTATGCAGCTTGTTGTATTCCTCCATCTCTGTAGGAACTTCACAAAAGACTCTCCATCCTTCTGTTTGATAGCGCAAAGGTCCTTGATGCTAACCTTGTGCTCGATGTTATGATGGAAGTGAGCTATGAACTTTTCAGCTAGTTCACCCCAAGACTGAATGTCATGAGGTAAATGTGAGAACCATTCCATTGCTGGTCCGACCAAGCTTTGTGGAAACAGTCACATTAAATATGTCTCATCATGGGTGACTTCAATGCAACTAGCAAAAAACTCTCGGATATGTTCAATAGGGTTTGTATTTCCCCTATATTTGTCAAATTTTGGTACCGAGAAGTGATTTTGGAATGGAGACATGTGAAGAGAATGGTCAAACAGGTATGGGTATAAATCCTCTGCGGTGTAGGATTTAGTTTGCCCCTGATTTTGCATATCCATCATTTGGGTTTGAAGGGTTTGCATTTTTTGCATTAACATGTCCGTTTGATATTGAGGTTGGTGTGTGAGGATGTTCCTCTGCGCTATAGTGGGTATGAGGCTGTGCCTCTATGTCCCTTGAGTAGGAACATAGGATTTCATCCTGGGGACTTGATATTGATTTCCCACCGATTGATTTGGAAATGAGGGCACATGAGTAGCCTATGGTGGGTTTTGATGTGTTTTCTATTATGATTGGAACTGGGGTTGATACTGCTAGGGCTGATATTGTTGCTGCTGAGGTTGGGGTTGAAGCTGGGGTTTTTGTTGCTGAGGTTGGAATTGAGGCAACTGAAGCTGGGGTTGCTATTGCAGGGGTTGGTTTTGAGGCAACTGAAGATGGGGTTTCTATTGTAGAGGTTGGATTTGAGGCAACTGAAGCTAGGGTTTTTGTTGTGGGGGTTGGATTTGAGGCAACTGAAGCTGGGGTTGCTGTTGTGAGGGTTGGATTTGAGGCAACTAAAGCTGGGGTTGTTGTTGGGGAGGTTGGATTGATGTCAAAATGAGCAAAGGTGTATCCTTGGGTGGGCATTGACTATAAGTTGTACCTGTAGAGATGGATCCCTATGGGCATGAGGTGTTGATCCCAAGACTAGTATGAATTGACTGTAGCAGTGACATAGTTTCAAAATAGTTGGTTTTTGGTGTATCTTGAGAGCTTGATTTCCCCAGCCATGTGACCAAATGTAGGAGCATACTAATAACCACTGATGCACTTAGTTGCGAGCATGTCATGCTTTGAGTGGAAGATGTGCTAGCCTGGTTTGTGCCATTGGTTTGACTGGGTATCATCTATGTCAATGTGGGTAATACCAATGGTGGGAAGATTTGAGAGACCATAGGCATTATTTGAGGAGGCTGAGTAGTGTTTTGACCTATGAGAGGGTTTTTAGGCCATATGGTTGATACACTGAATTTAGCAGGGAGTTTGACTCCCTTCTTTATCAGCATGGCTAAGAAGCATTTGGGATTCCTCTCTACAACAATGTCAACTACTTGTGTGGAATAAAAATCTTGCTCTATATCCTCCAGTTCCTCTTTTGTGATATTTTGGAAAAGAGCTGCCCCACGGGGTTGTTCAAGGAAAAAAGTAGAACTGGTATTTATGAAAGGATCGTTCTCTTGCTCTGTTTCCCAAGTGGGAAATCTGTTGATATATGACTCATCAGGTTGTGTCCTAGCCTTAGACCTTGTGTAATGACCTCCATGAGGTGTTTGAGACATAGTGTGGTCCAGATTTTGTAACTAAAACAAGTGATATAAAGCAAACAAGGAAGAAAAATCCTTTCTAAGGAAGTCTGAGTTATGTTTTGGACAAGGGTAATTCTAAGGACAAATTTTGATATATCTTGATCTCAAAGTGGTGATGATGTAAAAAGATAAGATTTTTCGACCTTTGCCTTGGACAAAGTCACTTTGATAAATATGATTATGTTTGATATGATGAGATCAAGGTATTTTGAGTTTGAGCTTTTGAACTAACAATGTTTTTGACAATAATCATGCTTTACAGAGAAGGGATGATCTTTAATGTTTAGAAATTCACACAATGTTCTTCATGTTTTCCTGGGATAGACACTAGTTTTGGACACCAAATGAAGAGTTCTCTCAAGGTTTTCAGGTTTAAAATAGGTGTAAGATATCTCTAGTCAAGTGCGGCGAAACTCCACCGATTGCGGCAAAGTGTAAGGTCGATTGCAGTACGTTATCACTGATTGCGGTAATAAACAAGATGATTATGACAATAAATATGTTAACAGTGGCAGACTTCCTTCAATTGTGGCACAATGTGGGCAATTGCGGTAAATAAGAAACTGTCTCAAAAAGACTAAAAGATGGGTATCACTGCTTGACAATTTTGATATTTTTGGAACAATGCTTCTGATTTGCAAGATAGTTGACATTGACAACCCTAGACTTTAACATGTTTGACTCATTTTGATAGTTTGGATTTTTTTGTTTTATGTTTTTAGAAACTGATCAAAGAAACAAGCACAACAGACGCTGTGTTTTGAAGAATGAAGACTGATAATGTGTATGTTCTACAACTTTTTCAAGTTGCAAGGTTATCATGAGGTCTCAACAATGAATAGTCATATTAATCTAGGTCAATGGCTTCAGAATACAATGTTATAGGCCCAATGCTTGAATGTCTGTTAGCTCACATAATAATTGTCACACTACTGGGACATAAAGGTCCACAACATAGGTGCCCGTGTTTTTGCCATTTCCAAGTATTGTTTCCGTGGAGTGAAGATCTTTTTCACTACACAAATATCGTGGGACACATATGTTGGGAATCTTGGGGGGAAATTCTGCAACCCCTTGCACTATAATAAGGTACCTATTCAGAGGAAAATCAGGCTGGCCTCTAATTAACAAGGTTGTAGTAAGGGTTCGTGGCGTCAATCCAATTGGTTTGTACGTGTGTGACTCATTAAGAGCCTAGTTGATCACGCTGGCTCCTTAGGGATATTCACTCGATCCAGACTATCACCAACACACCTCACCCGAGCTTGGCTAGATAAGATGAAACTTTGGTTCACGCCTTTTTTATATACCGATCGAAAGGATTACCGGTTTAAGGTTATTCTCTGAGGAAGAAGCGCATTCCCTAGACAGGCCTTTCTAAAAAGTATAGAGGTTTCTAATCTAACAGTTTGTGCAAGTGCACCCAAAACTCAAGACAGAAGGTAAATCGATTAAGCTCCAAAATTTTGAAATGTGAACTAAGCTACACCACCATACAAGCACAAGTGTTCAATTTTAAGCCCAAATGTAGGTGTTGATTGCTTGTTCAATTTTAATGCACCAATTTGAGAGATTTTTTGCCTTGTTCAATTTTAGTCCCCACGTCGATTTTAAGCCCAAATTTGAAATGTGAGATGTGATATGTTTGACAAACACTATTCTTTTTAAACACAAAGCGACAAATGAATTCCTTTTAGTTTTCTTTGTTTAAACAAGTTAGTATCAAAAGGATTTTTGCAAAATGAGAGTATATGTAACTTTGAAACAATGAATGATACTCACCAACAACTTATCCCTCCTATTCATGGGAACTCGTCGTCCTGTAGAAAAATAAAGAAAGTATTAGATTTTTAAATTGCAAGATAAAGAATTTTGGCCCTGATGAGAAATTTTTAAAGTGATTGTGGTAATGCATAGGCAATTGCAGTAGATAACAGGCAATTGCAGCCTAAAAATATCAATTGCGGCAAAACACTTTCACTTGTGGTAAAGTACAATCAATTACAGTCTGGATTGGTCAATTGTGGGCTTGATCTGTCAATTGTGGTACAATTCTTCTGATTGCGGTACCAGTGGATCAATTGCAACAAACTATAGAAAAGACAGAGACCAAAATGTATGCCTCTTTTCGTGATTCGTGATTTCCAAGCTTTCCAAAGGTGAGGGTTAATAGAAAAGGTTTTCAAATGATATACATCAAGCACACAAGAACTACTAAAATGAATAAATTAAAATGTAACCAATAAAATGTACAAGCACAAGAAAGGAAAACAAATGAATGCAAACCCCGAAGCGCTTGAAGCTTCTATTGTCTCTCTCTACTCCTTTCAAAATGCTATTTTTGATGCTCAGTATTGGTGTGGCAACGTCTATGTTTTGAGAAGTGTCAAAAATTGTCTAATTGAAACGTGTGTGTGATCACAAGATGGCTTGAATGCTAGAACCAAACTGACATAGTAATGACGCACGAGAGCTTGAAATCCTAGATCCTTCAAATGGTTATGAAGGGTTTATTATATAAGAATTGGGGATAAAATGAACGGTTGAGATCAATCCCAGAGATAGGGAGATGAACGGTTGAGATCAAAGGGAACTGGAGAAGCCATCAGTAAACTCCACCTCTTCATTTGGTAAAGAGGAGATAGAGTTTGGTTGACTGA
>MU228094.1:635198-716902 GCA_018584345.1 Thuja plicata
CTATGTATTTATGAAATCTCAACAAAGCTCGAGTCGTGGGAATGCCCACGTATATTTCTATATCAGGTATAGGACTTTTGTCCCGGGCAAGGCTGGAGGTTTTCTCGACCCCACTCTTTCCTACCAGTGCCCGCAGCAAGTGGGGTTATACTGTAAAAATTATTTTTAATATTAATAAAATTCTGGCTTCGGCCTTTTACTGATAAAAAAAAATAAAAAAAATCAACAATTGAATCCATTTGGACACTAATCCAACTTGGTTGTCTAACTCAAGACATATTTATAACTATGAGGCCACCATTGCAATACAATATTCTCACTATAATTGCAAAATTAAAACCAAACATTTTAGTAAAGTAGGCTCTTCTTACGCTTTGGTCCTTTGTAATCTGGTGTTATGTTAATGCATAAAAATAATTCAACTCTTGTACTCATTTTACAAAGAAAAAACAACACAATCCAATAATTTCATCATACAAGGACATTTGAGAACATCCATTTGCATTTATATTTATCATATCTAATCATGCTTATAGTGAATATGCATGATTATACCTAATAATCATTTTATGGTTAATGTGAATATGCAAAACTTGTTGTTTGTCAACGTATTTTTAAATATCATTATCTACGTAGAGACTCCTTGAAAGTGTGAGAGGGAATATCATGTCTAATAATCTATTTTCTAAGACAAATTTGAACTAGATATAGAATGATCAAGTATCTAAAATATTATTATATTTTAAAACATATTAATCTAAAATATTATTGTATTTTAAAACGTATTAATCTTATAATCTTCATTAAATAACATACATTCTTGAATCATAAAAAAGTAAACAATCTCTCGCTTCATATATAAATAATATAGTTGTACTTTCTATCCACTTTACTCCAATAACCCAATTTAACCCAAATCAGATCTCAAAGCAACCTTTATTTCATTTTCAAAAAAAATATCATAAGACATAAAAGAAGTGTGTGACAAAAGTACCACATAATTGGGCTTTTCACGATACAATTCAATGCAGAGTATTTGGGATTCAAATGCTCTCTCTTCTCCTAGTCAACTAAATTTCATGTATTCCAAGGATAGTTGAGATTTGCCTGATGAGAAAAGGGAGAAGACAAAGTGGAAAAAAAAAAACATTAAGAATCTTTGGATGGGGCCTCCCCATAGTTTGTGAAGAAATGATGGTATGAAATGTAATGGTAATAGTTGTGTACCATTCCAATCAATTAGAATTAGGTGCACCATCATCCTTTACAATCACTTTATCTTGAAACAAAGGATACACCATCCTTAATGGGGCCCCTTAACGTCCCTCCAATTCATGATTCTGCCCACTCATCAAATTATTCCATCACAATATTGGCGCCCTTACATACAACACATTTGTATTTTCAATTCGATACATAATGCATCCAAATTAGGTACCTTCGGTTACAATGTCTAACCTACCATTTGCATCAAACTAACAAACTCATGTTTTAATTATAAAAACATATCACTTTCCAAGGATGGTGAATAAGGGTCGCCTTCACTTTAAGATTTATTATTATTGTACAACCTCTCTAATAAGTAAATATTAATTAACTCTATCATATAATAAATTTAGATGTATTACCAAGTTGAGTATGAACAAAATAAGATAAGAATTAGAATTTAACTTTAAAAAAATAATGAAATGTGAATTATAATTGATTTAATGTTGTCAAAAAAAGATTAATAGTTGAAATTTAAAAAAATTAATGACAATTGTTTTTTAAGATGATTAAAATTAGATTATTTGAGATTTTTAAAGTAATTTCTGTAGCATTTTTTTTTAATCAAGATTGATTATAATAAAATTGGTGACATTTTATCTACAATTTAATATAATTATTAATATTTGTAAAATAAATTATTATTTTTTGTTTTCATGATCTTTTATTCTCATGAATTATCATATTGTTTTTTTAATATCAAAAGAAACATAACAAGAGTGTTGTCCCTTACACAATGGCCCAGAGGGCGTACAATAAGCAGAAAAGATAGTAGCAACACATTAACAATTGACTACGAATACCAAAACCATCAAAACATAACTATCACCAACATCAACAACCCATAAACTGTAACATAACAATATGAATTATCATAGAGTTTGTTTTCATTTTTCTTTTTATTTATGAAATCTTCAATGTGATCTCATTGTCCCTCATTCTTAATCCTTTTTCTAAGCTGTTGTGCCTTGTTTGGTGTGCTATTTATTTTTCCTTCTCTATATTAGTTTGTCTTGGTTTGCTACTAACCTTTTTTTTTCAGTTTCCTTAGATCTCTATCATAGATGCAAAAAAAATTTCACAATAAAATTTTAAAACTATAATGTTCCATATTATGGATAGCGGGAATTTGATGTCTTTAATTATAGTAATTGTACCCTAATTGTTCTAATTGATCAATATTTTTAGTCATTAAAGCATTGCATATTTTATTATTTGTCTGATATATTGTTTAATACTAAATTAATTATAATTTTTGTTAAACTAGGTTTAATATGATTTATAATATGAATGAGTACTTTGTAGTGCCTCCTGTGGTTGCATTCTATCCCATCGCAATATGGATTCGATGACAATATATTGTTTCAGTTACCAGTATCATGGTTGATTTGGATGTTAGATTCTGTTGTTGTTTACCATTTTTGATCATATCTGCATGATGATATATGGTGTATTTTGCATTCGAGAACATTATATTAATATATTATGATGATTATATCTGATACCTTGTTATATTGTGTTTTATATGTTGTTGGGTATCTCAGTTGTCAAATTTCATTAGTATATGCTCATATTCTTGTAAATGATTATTTTAATACTTATATTTAAATGAAATGTTTATTTTAATGATATATACTTTGAGGATTAGAATATGGAGTGAGCAATGTCATGACATTCTAATGTATACAAATGATTGCGTCACTAGAGTGTCAGTGTTCCATTAGGCATATTATTATTATTATTATTATTATTATTATTTTAATTATTATTATTATTATAATATGTGCTTCAACTATTTGTAATATGAGCAACTGCACTTGATGTTTGCGTGTTTCAGTGAATAGGTACCATATCATTCCACCCAAATTGTAGGTTTCGAGTGTATCTTTATCCTCGACAGGGACATTGGAGATAGTCTCACCAACCTTTCTTGATTTAGCCAATATTGTCTCTGTATGGACAGTGTATCCGTAATTGTTATATTATCCCTCTAGTACGTGTTGGTAAATCCAAATTGCATATGCATATTGTGATAGACCAATGGATGTGTCTATGCATTTAGTGTTTCCGCAGTTGTCATAGTTGAGTTAGAATTAAATGATGATTTTAATTATTTAGGGATTTATTTTTATTACCCGCTAATTTTCCATAGTTGAATTCCATTTTATTGGAATTGATTTAATTGATTTTTAGGATTGTCTATAATTGCTTAATTTATTTAAGTGATTTATAGTTTAAAGTCTTTTTGGGACTTTTAGAAAAAGTGACCTTTAATTGAGGAAAAAGGGTTTATTTCCTCACCTTTTGCTTGTGGTGAATTTGGATCTTGCTCCAAATTGGTTTGGAGAAAATCAGTGATTTGTTCGTTGTGTTTTAACCGCTCGTCATATCCACTTGCATAGTGACTTGTTGGATTCGTGTTGTGATTTCTCACCTTTCTATGGAGCCATTTTTGTTCCCTCAAACAACTAAATTTATTTCATCCATTTCGGTGTTTTCCACTTTGTGTAAGGTAGGGCTTTCTATATTTTATTTTTCCTTTGTCTTTTTGAATGAGATAAAATGAAATAGATTCATGGCTTGAGAATTAGTATTCCCCCACACTTTCATTGGTTTTCATTACCCGATTAGGCTTGTACAAGTATTTCATGTTTTTAGATTTAGAATTTGTGCTTTTAATGGTGTTATGCTACCTATTTTTCCGTATGTGCCCAGAACGCAAATTTTATTAGATATTTATGATGTTGGGTGCATTTTAGCAAATGGGTTTTAATTTCTTGGCTTAATTCCAAGTTTTAATTTTGGGGATTCTTGGGGTTTGCCTCATTTTGCATGCTTCTTAGAATTGTCGATTGCTATGTTTGACATAATTTCAATGTTGGAATTAACAAAATTCCATGATTGTAATCCATACGGCAAAGTGGCCGGTTGAGTGTGTTGCGTGCATGAGTGTTTTTCTATATTCTCTCTTTTGGGACTTTTCTTGATACTTGATTTGAGATCGCATCACAAGCACATTGAATATGCCATGTCAGGATCCTGATAGACCTGCACTCTTGGTTTGAGACCAATAGAGATTACCATGTTTTATTATGGTTTTTATGACTTGGAGTCTTTCTTTGCTTATGCTTTTTTTGCATTGCTTGCATTTTGCCTCATTGTAGAACAAGATGAGTCTAGTGTTTGGGTAGTGGAGTGGAGTGGCTCCTTACGTGGATCTCATCTCGCAAGTGGCTGATATGGGCCGCATGAAGAATTTTTTAATAAGTGATAACATAATGAAATAAATTGGGTAAATAAACTAATAAGATTAATTGTGTAATGCCCCACCAAGGAACCCTAGGAACATGAGGTCAATATATGCACTTAACAATTTTTTTTGAATGTAAAGATGTAACATCAAATACATATGTGAAATATAACCATTAAGCACAAACAAAGATACAACCATGAGAAGTAAACCATAATTGTCAAACAATCGTGCACAAGTAGAAGAGTAACAAGTACTTCCAAGGGTTCCGAGACAAACCCAAGAAAAATATGAACTTGACTAAGTCATATTCAAGACACCACATGAGAGTCTGAACCACATCCATGAACCTCATAGGATAAGACCAGACCATTGTTAATGGTCACAAATCAAGGAGACAAGTTCATCCTCAATAAAATCCAAAACAATGTTCATTTTAATTCCAAATAAAAAGGTGATCATAAATTAACCATATAAAATTGTAAAATTGACTGTAATTACATGAGAAGTACCCCAAAAACATAAGGAATCTACATATGAAATTAATTTTTGAACATGACCTTGGGAAGTGCTCATTGTCATAAATGTGCTAATATGTTGAAACGAATGCGCTAAAACAAAGAACAAATGTGTTAAAATAGAGAACAAATGCACTATACTACTTAACTATACTAAAATACACTTTTTTAATAGATAGGCTAAGAGAATTCATAGATGCAATAAAATAATAAATGTATGCACTAACCGAATGCACATATGTGATAAATTTCCCTACAAAAGACTATAATGGACTAGAAAATACTTAGAACTGGATTTTCTCATTCAATAATAGGGTAGCTTTGCCGACACCAACGTACAAATAAATTACATGGCTTGCTTCACATTGGGGAGTACCAAATACACATAATCAAGGTCGTACTCACTCAATATAAACAAAAATAAAATAAAGGAAACTTATCTACTAAGCATAAATCATCAAATGAATATACCAATGAAAAGAGAGACCAAGGGTAGCATTAGCACATCATGCTCAATCTCTTACACGAGAAGGAGATCACCATCTATACATCAGTCCTTAGCAGTGGTAGTGCAACACCACCCTACCATGTGGAACCCTCAGGACCACTTCATCATGCTTGTGGAGATAGTAACCCAACCACAAACACAAGGTATAAACACACACAAGAGATGAATCATATAAATGGAAAGAAAATGCATAACTTAGAGGATGGTACTAAGCATAAAGCATCAAATTCATATACCAATGAAAAGAGATACCAAGGGTAGCATGAGCACATCATGCTCAATCTATGACACTAGAAGGAGATCACCATATGTACATCGGTCCCTGGTAGTGGTAGTGCAGCTCCACCCTATCATGTGGAACCCTAAAGACCACCCATCATGCTTGAGGATATAGTAAACCAACCACAAAAATGAGGTATAGACACACACAAGAGACATCTCACACAAATGCTAAGAAAATTCATAACTCATAGGATTGTAAAGAGATCCAATGTAACACATAGATGCAGAATACAATAATACATGGAGAACACTCAACATGTGGACCAACGTCCAAAGTGCATACCAAAGCAATACTCACAGTACACTAGGGTCACTACTCAGTACTAACAATGGTTTGGTGAAGAGACTCAAGAGTGGGAGTGTCATCACATGACACATGGTGGCCTATGTGGCTTTGAGCAATCCTTCTCTTATCAAGGCAGCTCTACTGAGCCATATCAATGTCTGTAGATGACAAGGCTATCCATACCATATCAAAATCCACAAATGGAAAGGTACTGTAGACACCCAAAAATGGACAGGCTTGCGGCTTTACATTAAAAACACTAATTTTCATCTATTAATTAATGGTTTTTTTAATCATTAATTAATCATCTATTTTCCTCTCAATTCATTCCCCAAATCATCTAATCAAATTCCCAAAATTAATTAAATAATTAATTTTATTTAATTAATTAACTTTAATTGATTAATTACCATTAATTAATTAATTAAATTCAATTTCCTATAGTTTAAATTCAAATATTTAAACTTACTAATTAAATTCTTCCAATTAAATTAATTTAATTTCATTCAATAAAGCAATTCTTAATTAAAAAGAATTCAATTATCTCACATGTTGAAAACAATAATTAAATAAATGAATTAAATATTCATTTATCTTCAAAGAGATAACTCCAATCAGATCACATGGGTTACTCCACCCATCTCTCCAGTCCACATGGGTAACTTCACCCACCTCTTCAATTCAAAAAGGTAACTCACTATTAGGTCTTCAGTCAACCAAACTCTATCTCCTCTTTACAAATTGAAGAGGTGGAGTTTACTGATGGCTTCTCTAGTTCCCTTTGATCTCAACCGTTCATCTCCCTATCTATGGGATTGATCTCAACCGTTCATTTCATCCCCAATTCCTATATAATAAACCCTTCATAACCATTTGAAGGATCCAGTATTTCAAGCTCTCGTGCGCCATTACTATGTCAGTTTGGTTCTAAAATTCAAGCCATATTACGATCACATATCTGTTTCAATTAGAAAATTATCAAACTTCTCAAGTCATAGACGCTACCCACACCAATGCTGAGCATCAAGAACAACGTTTCGGAAGGAGTAGAGAGAAACAATAGAAGCTTCAAGCATCATGGGGTTTGCATTTATTTGTTTTCCTTTCTCTTGCTTATAAATTTTATTGATTATGTTTTAGGTTATTCATTTTAGTAGTTATTGTGTACTTGATTTATATCATTTGTGAAACCTTTGCTACTAACCCTTACCTTTGGAAAGCTTGGGAACCATGAATCATGAAAGAAGAGGCGTATATTTTGGTGAACCCGACGTGAATCAAACAGTTCAAATATCTCTTGCAGACGACAACTAGGATTGATCAAACATGACCGTATGGTCGCAAATCTAAAAATATATTATTTTTTTGATATCTGTGTTATTTAGCAATTGCTGGTATTTTTTCATAATCGACAAAACTGTGCCGCAATCGACTAGTTTAATACCGCAATTGATTGCAGGATTTTGTAGTATTATTCTGTCATCTTCTATCTTCTTTCTTCTGGTACTTTATCATAATTGCCTGATTCGTGCCACAATCGTCATTATTTTGCTGTAATTGCCTGATCCATGCCGCAATTGACAGTGCTTCTCCGTAGTTGCCAGTGCTTTTCCGCAATTGCCAGATCTTTGCCACAATTGCCAGTACTTTTCCGCAATCGTAAGAAATATTGCATATCAGATCCAAATCTTCTATTCATTTATTTCTAAACTAACATTTTTCTATTTTTCTGTGCAGGGCCGGGCAAATCACCGAGAACAGAGAAGGGTAAGTTATTGTGAGTATCAATCATTAATTGTTTCAAAGTTACATATACTCTCATTTTGCAAGAATCATTTTTGATACTAACCTGTCTAAACAAAGCAAACTAAAAGGAATTCACTTGTCGATTTGGGTTTAAAAAGAACAGTGCTTTCCAAACATATCAGATCTCACATTTCAGATTTGGGCTTAAAATTGACGTGGGGACTAAAATTGAACAAAGGAAAAAAATCTCTCAAATTGGTGCATTAAAATTGAACAAGCAATCAACATCTATTTTTGGGCTTAAAATTGAACACTGGTGCTTGTATGGTGGTGTAGCTTAGTTTACATTTCAAAATTTGGAGCTTAATCGATTTACCTTGTGTCTTGATTTTTGGGTGCACTTGCACATACTATTAGATTACAAACCTTTATACTTTTTTAGAAAGGCCTTTCTGGGGAATGCATTTCTTCCTTGGAGAAGGTCCTTAAACCGGTAATCCTTCTGATCGGTAGATAAACAAGGCGCAAATCAAAGTTCCATCTTATCTAGCCAAGCTCGGGCGAGGCGTGTTAGTGATAGTCTAGATTGGGTGAATATCCCTAAGGAGCCAGCGTGATCAAATAGGCTCTTAAGTGAGTCACGCACGTACAAATTGATTGGAGAGACACCACAGACCCTTACTACAACCTTGATTAATTAGAGGCCAACCCATTTTACCTCTGAATAGGTACCTTATTATAGTGCAAGGGGTTGCAGAATTCCCCCCCAAGATTCCCAACATATGTGTCCCACGGTATTTGTGTAGTGAAAGAGATCTTCACTCCATGGAAACAATACCTGGAAATGGAAAAAATACAGGCACCTACATCGTGGACCTTCGTGTCCTAGTAGCATGACAATTGCTGTGTGAGATAACAAACATTCAAGTATTGGGACTATAACATTGTATTCTGAAGCCATTGACCTAGATTAATCTGACTGTTCATTGTTGAGACCTCATGATAACCTTGCAACTTGAAAAAGTTGAAGAACATACATAGTTTCAGTCTTCATTCTTCAAAACACAGTGTTTGTCATGTTTGTTCCTTTGATCAGTTTCTGAAAATGCAAAGCAAAACATCCAAACTATTAAAATGAGTCAAACGTGTTAAAGTCTAGGGTTGTCAACATCAAATTTCTTGTGAATCAGAAGCATTGCTCCAAAAAATTCCAAAATTGTCAAGCAGTGATACTTATCCTCTAGTATTTTTTAGACTATTCCTCATTTACCGCAATTTCCTGCATTGTGCCGCAATTGAAGGAAGTATGTCACAATTAACTTGTTTATTTCCACAATCATCGTGTTTATTACCTCAATCGGTGATAAACTACCGCAATCAACCATTTACTTTACCGCAATCGGTGAAGTTGTAATGCTATTGACCAGAGATACATTATTCTTGTTTTGACCTAAAACCTTGAAAGAATTCTTCATTTGGTGTCCAAAACTAGTATCTATCCCAGGAAAACACGAAGAACATTGTGTGAATCTCTAAACATTAAAGATTATCCCTTCTCTGTAAAGAACAATTATTATCAAAAACATTGTTAGTTTGAAAGCTCAAACTCAAAATACCTTGATCTCATCACATCAAACATCATCATCTTTATAAAAGTGACTTTGTCCAAGGCAAAGGTTGGAAAATATTATCTTTTTATCATCACCACTTTGAGATCAAGTTATATCAAAATCTGTCCTTAGAATTACCCTTGTCCAAAAAATAACTTGGACTTCCTTAGAAAGGATCTTCCTTGTTTGCTTTATATCACTTGTTTTAGTTACAAAACCCAGACCGCACTATGTGTCAAACACCTCATGGAGGGCCTTACATAAGGTCTAAGTCTAGAACTCAACTTGACGAGTCATATATAAACCGATTCCCCACTTGGGAAACAGAGCAAGAGAACGATCCTTTCGTGAATACCAATTCTGCTCTATTCATTGAACAACACCGTGGGGAAGCCTTTTTCCAAGATATCACCAAAGCAGAGCTTGAAGATGTGGAGCAAGATGCTTACTCCACAAAAGTAGTTGATGCTATTGTAGAGAGGAACCTTGAACATTACCTAGCCATTCTAATAAAGAAGGGAGTCAAACTCCCCGCTGAATTTAGTGTATCGACTATATGGCCCAAAAACCCTCTCGCAGGTCAAAACACTACTCAGCCTCCTCAGATACTACCTGTTGTGTCTCAAATATTTCCACCATTGGTATTACCTACATTGACATAGACTATATCCAGTCAAACCAATGACCTGACCCAGGCCAGCACATCTTCCACTCAAGGTATGACAGGCTTTCAACTAAGTGCACCCATGGTCACTAGTATGCCTCCACCTTTGGTCTCATGGCCAGGAAAATCAAGCTCTCATGCTATGCCTTCCATCCCACCAAACACCAACTATTCTAAAACAATGCCACTACTACAGCAAATTCACACTAGTCTTGGGATCAACACCTCATGCCCACAGGGATCCATCTCTGTAGGAATGACTTACAGTCAATGCCCATCCAAGGCTACATCTTTTCCCATTCTGACATCAATCCAATCCCTGCAACAACAACCCCAGCTTCAGTTGCCTCAAATGAAACCCCTACAATAGTAACCCCAGCTTTAGTTGCCTCAATTCCAACCTCTGCAATAGCAACCCTAGCTTCAGTTGCCTCAATTTCAACCTCATCAATAGCAACCCCAGCTTCAAAACCAACCTCAACAGCAACAATATCTACCCCAACAGTATCAACCCCAGTTCCAGTCACAATAGAAAACGCATCAAAACCCACCATGTTCTACCCATGTGCCCCCATTTACAAATCACTTGGTGGGGAATCAATATCAAGCTCCTATGATGAAATCCTATGTTCATACTCAAGGGACACATAGGCGCAGCCTCATACCCACTACAGTGCAAAGGAACGTCCTCACACACCAACCTCAATATCAAAGAGACATGTTAATGCAACAAATGCAAACCCTTCAAACCCAAATGATGGATATGCAAAATCAAGGGAAAACTAAATCCTACACCACAGAGGATTTATACCCATACCCCTTTGACCATTCTCTTGAAATTCAAAATTTGACAAATATAGGGGCAATACCAACCCTATTGAACATATCCAAGAGTTTTTTGCTAGTTGCATCAAAGTCACCCATGATGAAACATATTTAATGCGATGGTTCCCACAAAGCTTGGCTAGACCAACAATGGAATGGTTCTCACATTTACCTCATGGTATTCAGTCTTGGGGTGAACTGGCTAAAAAGTTCATAGCTCACTTCCATCATAACATTAAGTGCAAGGTCAGCATCAAGGACCTTTGCGATATCAAACAGAAGGATGGAGAGTCTTTTGTGAAGTTCCTATAGAGATGGAGGAATATGACAAAATGCATAACATATGATGTGCCCGAACAAGACTTGATAGTCATGTTT
Source organism: Thuja plicata (assembly GCA_018584345.1). Classification (NCBI taxonomy): domain Eukaryota; kingdom Viridiplantae; phylum Streptophyta; class Pinopsida; order Cupressales; family Cupressaceae; genus Thuja; species Thuja plicata. The sequence goes on from MU228094.1 coordinate 646,532, forward strand.
GTTGACAATCTAATTCTAGACATGTCATTCATAATAGAGTTACAGTTGGCTCTGAACTTCACACAACTCATCGAATGAGGATTTTGTTGTGAGAAGAACTTAGTCAAACGAGGAATCCTTGCAGATCCAACACAAACAAAAATGCAACGGACAAAGCTAAGTGGTGAAACAAAAACAAAAATGTCACTAGCGATGGTGTCATTGATGTAAAGACAGTCAACTATGCACAACCCAAGGTGTCACTGTAGCACCTATGGCCAACAAAAAATCAACAGGGCCCACTCAACAAGAATACATCCAGAACCAACCTCCTCCTGTACAAGCGGCTGCTATGTCAAACAGTCAATAATAGAATCAACACAGACCACGGTTTCAATTTCAGCAACGAGATTTCACACCATTGGGAGAGTCGATAGAATCAGCTTTATGCAAGTTGATACAATCAAACACTATCACTCTCCTAGAAATCAGGGACTTTGAACATGAGGAAAACAAACCAAGATGGTATAATGACAAGGACTTCTATGAGTTCCATCATGTAAAAGGACATAAAACATCAAACTATTACCGATTGAAACGTGCTATCCAAGACCTGATTGACATAGGGACCATCGATGTGACAAATACCTAAACCAAAGGCACAACTGATCACACTATTTTCAATGATACCTTTCCTGATCACAACAAGGGAAAAGCTTCTGGGTCTGGTGGACCAGCAAAACAAGTCAACTATACATATGCCAACAGTGATAATGTTATCAATTACTTTAATCCTTCAGATAGCCATGTGGCTACAATCACTATCAAAGACAAAGGTAAAAAATGTGCTATAACAACACATCATGCCAGATTCATCTTGCAAGGAGTACCATCCTCACCTACTATATCTACCAATCCTAAAGCAAACTCAGATCCACAGCCAAGCATAGTGGATCAACTAAAGCGCACATTTGCCCAGATCTCCATGTTTGACCTATTGCACATATCTCCATAGCATAAACTGGCACTTGACCAATCCCTTCAGAATGCATCTATCCTAAGGGACATAAAACCTGAGAGCTTCCAAATGATGGTCAACCATATAGATGCTAAAAAACATGCCACATTCATAGACCGTGATATGTCGCCGCATAAACCCCTGCATAATGATCCTTTGCACTTACTTGTCCAGGTCCACAAAAGTGCTATCTATAGGGTCCTTGTTGATGGTGGAGTTGGGTTAAACATCTGTACTCTAAAGTTAATCAAGAAACTGGGCTATTCAGAATCAAGAATTGATGTTACAAGGAGGATAAATATCAGAGCTTATGATGAAGAGGAAAGGTCCTCTAAAGGTATTATCATTCTACCTGTCTGTATCAGTCTAGTGGTCAAAAACACTCCCCTCCAGATCCTAGACCTTGAGTTGGGATACAACATGCTACTAGGGAGACCCTGGATACATGAAATGCAAGTCATACCTTTGACATACCATCAATGCATCAAGTTCCCACACCAGGGAGAGGAAATCATCATAGAGGGAGATCCCAATCCTTTCCAATACTATAATGTGGTCCAAATCAACACTGATAACTAGGTACCATCAAACTAAGATGCAAGCATCCCATCCTCTTCAGATTTTAATCCCAAGGATGTCACATGGACAAGAGGAAAGATAGTCATTAACCAAGATGCAAGTATTCCCTCCTCTTCAGATTCAACTCCCAAGGATGTCACACGGACAACAGGAAAGATAGCCATTAACCAAGACACAAGTGTTCCCTCCTCTTCAAATTCAAATCTTTAGTATGTCACACAGAAAGTAGGTAAAATATCCATCACCAACAAGGGATGTGGTGAATATAGATATGAAGAGGCTTTTACCATCATGCACATGCCTCAGAGCCCGAGAAATTATGGCATGCCACAACCTATTATTACAATAGAAACTCCACAACCTGTTCTATTCAGATGTCCACCCACAACCTTTGCCCGATGGGGAGACATAGAAGAAGAAAAACCATTTGAAAAAAACATCAGTACTTGGTTATACCAATACCCACCAGAGACAATCTGACCACCCCTACCCCTATCAAACTATGGTAATGGTTACACAATGTTAGAAAGATTTGGGTATGATGGTACAACTGGTGTGGGGGCAAGGCAACAAGGCTTAATGGAATTGTCTCTCCCACCAATCCAAAGAAACAAAAGAGGGTTGGGCTATGGGAAAAAAGGAACCGGTTTGGTGATCCAAGACATCCAAGTCGAGCAAGAACAAATAGTAGAGATGCACCGGGGGCACAACACAAAACATGTCTTGATAAGCAACATATTAGCATAGTTTTTGCCCGCCGAAGAGGGAACCACACAAACCTGAACATACCTCCACATAGCAATCGATGATAAAAAAGGAAGTGAGACATCTGACAAGTGTTCTATTGAGACTAACTCCCATGAGTATGAGTGGAGATCCTTTCATGACTCTGAACCATCGATCCCAGTTTATTCCCCTTGATCAGACACTATCATAAACCTAGAAGACTTATTTGACCAATTGACCATTACCAAACAACCCTGCATAGATAAGCATGTCATTTATCAAACCTCAAATGGTGCGTCCATATCATAGTATATGTTTGTGGGAACCATATCTGTAGTCCCTTTCAATCAACTAGAATCAAACAACCATGAAAGTATCTATCTTGTACCCCTAGAGCTAATAGAGTGGGATCAACAAGGACCCTCTGATTTAGATATCTTCAAGAACGATGAGGCTATTGCTGATTTCATGCGACTTAGGGAAGGCATTCCATTAGGAGACCACAAGGAAGGCTTCTCCATTGACCTCGATAGAGAGACATATTTTGGGGAGGAAGCTCCTCTTTCTAGTCCACAAAAGAAAAAAGAAAAAAAGAATGATAAAAAGCTAAAACAAGATGTATCTTCTAATGAAAACCTCATTGAGGCGCTAGAAGATGGAAAGAATGAACTCCTCCCCTTGACAGAGGAGAAATCAACATTACTAGTAGAAGAAACAGAGGAAGTCAATTTGGGAGATGAAAAGAACCAAAAGAACATATACTTGGCAAAATAACTCACCCCTAAGGAGAGAGAACAATTTATCACCTTCTTTAAAGCAAGGATGATCAATTTCGCATGGTCCTACTTAGATATGCCAGGGCTAGATCCAGAGCTAGTATTACATCATCTCCCATTGCTACCCAATGCCAACCTATCAAGCAAAAGCTGAGAAATATGCATCCCCATGTTGCATTGCTAGTCAAGGCAAAGTTGAAGAAATTCCTGGTTGCTAAGTTCATAAGACCTATACCAAACATGGACTAGATATCTAACTTGGTACCAGTTACAAAGCACAATGGTCAGATACAAATTTTCATAGACTTCAGAGATCTCAACATAGCTTGTCCCAAAGATGACTTTCCCTTACCCAACATTGATATGATAGTAGATCTAACTGCTGAACATCAAATGCTATCACTCATGGATGGCTTTTTAGGTATAATCAAATAAGGATCGCACCCAAGGATCAACATAAAACAACTTTCACATGTCCTTGGGGCACTTACTATTGGAATTTCATGCCATTTGGTCTAAAAAATGTGGGTGCAACATATCAAATGGCTATAACAACAATATTTCATGATCTCATCCACAAAACAATGGAAGACTATGTGGATGACATACTAGCCAAGTCAATGCTTCGCAAAGATCATCTACAAGTATTGGGACCAATCTTTGACAGAATGCAGCAATACAAAGTTTGTTTAAACCCAAAGAAATGTGCATTCGGTGTCACAGAAGGAAATCTACTTGGGTTCATAGTGTCACATAGAGGCATTGAAGTAGACCCAGAGAAAGTCAAAGCAATATTGGACATGCCTCCACCATCAAACCTGAGACAACTAAGAGGGTTACAAGGAAGGCATTAAAACATCTACTGCACAAAGACATCAAATTCATATGGACAGAGCAATGCCAACAAGCGTTCCAAATATTTAAGGACTACCTCCTCAAGTCTCCTATATTGGTGCCACCAGTCCAAGGTAGACCATTGCTTTTGTATATCTCAGCAATGAGTTCAGCATTAGGTGTACTCTTGGCACAACATGATGATGCAGCTAAAGAAAGGGCCATCTACTATCTAAGAAGAACATTGGTAGGATATGAGCTCAACTATACACCAATTGAAAAGTCATGCCTTGTAGTTGTCTTTGCTTCCCAGAAGCTAAGACATTATATGTTGAGTCACCAAACAAAGTTGATCACACATATTGGTCCTTTAAAGTACCTCCTAAGCAAAGCAGCGCTCACCAGATGACTTGCAAAGTGGGTAATGATCTTAAGTGAGTTTGACATTGAGTACATAGATAGAAAGGCCATCAAAGGGCAAGTGATCACGGATCAACTAGCAGAGGCACCCATTCAGGACCATCAGCCTATTATTTTTGAATTTCCAGACGAATCTATCATGACACTACAACCAGTGATCAAGGTATGACAACTATATTTTGATGGGTCATGCACGAACCATGGTGTGGGGGAAGGGATAGTGCTTATCACTCTAGATCATGATACAATTCCAAAGTCTTTTAGACTCAACTTCCCATGCACCAACAACATAGTAGAATATGAGGCACTGGTCATTGGTCTAAAGATAGCAATTCAATGGAGAATCAAGAACCTAAAGGTCTTTGGAGACTCATAGTTGATCATTAGTCAAGTCAACAATGATTATACAACCAAAGATGAGAAGCTCATACCATACAGAGTACAAATGGAAACACTACACACCAAGTTCCATTACATCTTCTTCAAGGAAGTCCCACTAGAATAGAACAAAGCTGCAGATGCGGTGGCTACCATAGCATCACCAATTGATATGCCAGGAAATGAAACACGATTCCAGTTTCTAGTAGAGCAACTTTTGGTGCCATCACACTAGGCATCCATCATAGAATCAACATGTGTCCTTGTTGGTCCTTAATCCCCATGGTACCAAGATGTCTATAACTATCTCCAAAATAGTGGCTTACCTCCTGACTTGTCTAGGAACTAGAGAAAATTCCTCATCCGCCAAGCCTCTAGGTATACCATCCTCTCAACTACTTTATATAGATGAAGTCTAGATGGAATGCTACTACGATGTCTCACTTCCATGGAATCCCAAAAATCTTTGTACGAGGTACATGAAGGAATTTGTGGAACCCACGGAGGTGGCAACAACTTAGCTAAGGAGATCATCCGCATGGGATACTATTGGCCCACAATAGAGAGAGATGCACACAAACATGTAAAAAGGTGTAGAAAGTGTCAGATTCATGAAGACCCCATCCATGCACCAACCCAGGAACTAAATCCTATCACATCACCATTGCCATTTTTCATGTGGGGATTTTACCTAGTGGGAAAAATTACACCTTCTTTAGCAAATGGACACAAATACATCATATCAACAACAGAGTATTTCACCAAGTGGGTGGAAGTAATTCCCCTCACTTACATCACTGGAAAGCAAAGAGCAATGTTCATACTTAACCACATTATCTGTCGATACGGGATCCCTCAAACAATCTTGATAGATTATGGTACACCTTTCCAGAATAAAGATGTTGAAGAGCCATGTGAATAGTTCCATATCAAACAAGGATTCTCTTCCTTTTATTATCCTTAAGGGAATGACCAAGCTAAAGCTACAAACAAGACAATCTTGAAAATCTTGAAGGAAAAAGTGAACGAATCAGGGCGAGACTGGCATTTACAGCTTAGTCCCGCATTATGGGCATACATAACTAGTGTGAGAACACCTACAGGAGCCACTCCTTTTTTCCTAGTCTATGGATTAGAGGCGGTATTACCCCTCGAAGTGGAAATCCCATCCTTAAGGATATCATTGAAGAACCTGATCACAGATGAAGACTACAGAGTAGCAAGGCTCAGTGAACTAGAGTTACTAGATGAAAGAAGACAACATGCCTTCGACCACTTACAAGGCTATCAGAATCACCTTACAAGGAACTATCACAAGAAGGTGAAGCCATGAACATTTGACGTAGGAGACCTTTTCCTCATGGAAAATTAGAAGAATCAAGCAGAGCGAGTCAAACCTGAAAAGTTTGAGCCTAACTGGCTAGGACCATTTGTCATTGTCAGCTCTACTCAGAGTGGGGAATTCATCCTAGCGACACTAGAAGGAGATCATCTCCCTAGATACATCAACAACTTTCACCTCAAGAGGTTCTACCCTTGAGGTCTCTATGGTTAAGGCACCTATCTACATATCCAAAAAATACCAAAAAAATCAGAAAATACAAAAGTTACCTTGGTGAAAACTTGGCGACAACAAAAAACAATCAAAAAAGAAAAAAATTAAAGAGAAACAAAATCACTCTCTCAATGAGAACCTAGCAAACAGGCACTATTGAGTAGGTACCTTGGTGAAAACCTGGCAAACAGGCGCCAAGTGTTCAAATCTAGCTTCACCATCAATGAACTCTAAAAGCTTTAGCACACTTCAAATGCAAGACTGACTACCCAAGCTATATCTAGAAGCACAATCCCCTTTGAGCACCAAGCACTTACCCATGGTTAATACTGGTCCACCAGACTAGGGGGCGATTCAAAATGTCATCAAAAAATCCAAAAAATTGGAAAACACATCAAAAATCCTAAAAAAATCAAAAATCAAGAGAAAATCAATCTTCATAAAAAACATTCAAAAAATTGCAAAATCCAAAGTAATAAAACCAACTCGGTTATCAAGAGAGCAAAGGGAAACCACGCCCAGTCAATCAATGTCACAATCATGAGCATTGTGAATCAGCATTGAGCTCATCTGACATAGCTTTATCAACCTATCAAATCAATCAACAAGCAACTGGAAACCAAGCCAGTCTATCAATTGTCACAATCATGAGCTTTGCAAATCAACATTGGGCCCATTTGATACAGCTTGATCAGCTGCCAAAATGATAAAATCAATCTATCAATTGTCACAATCATGAGCTTTGTGAACCAGAATTGGGCCCATCTAACACAGCTTGGTCAGCTACCAACATGATCAAAGCAATCAATCAATCAATCACATCAATCATATTACACAGTGATGGGTATGCTCAAACCAAACAGGCCAGTGTTATATGAGTAATCTATTACTGAAAATAGACACACTCAAGCAATCAAGCCAATCAAGCCTATCCAAAGAGTCGAGCCAATCAAAAGAATCCAACTGCATCAAGGAACCATCCAAAATGTTGACTAGGTCAGTCAAGTCGGTCAGATGTCAACCTATATTTCGCGGTTATGTTCTTACGCTACTCCAGGATCATATAAGAGTAGCTATGATAGATCATGACTTATTTTATTTGATTGTTGTCTGTTGAATGTTCACTTCAATTTAAGGGCCATGATGATTTAGGATAAATGCGGTAGGCGCTGTCACTTATCTGGCAGTCGCGTAGTTCCATGACCTGAGCTTAACCCTAGGAAAGAATTGGACATTCCTTCTCTTTTATTTTTCTTGTATGTTTTATAGAATCAAGAGCTCGCAACACTATTCAGATGGACTTTGAGTTGCTTTGGAGTTCTATCTTGGTTTCTATAGTCTTTCCCTTTATGTTGCAAACAAGAGCTCATGATTCTATCTAGATGGACTCTAGGGGCGTAGGAGTTCTATCTTGTTTGCTTGGCTTTCCCTTTCGGAGATCAAGAGCTCATAGTGTTATCCAGATGGACTCTGGGTGCATAGGAGTTCTATCTTGGTTTCTTTGTTTTAGATTAATTCAGAGGACAAGCAGTATCTAGAAGGTCAATATCTGGGTGCTTTTGGCTCTCTTTCTTTTCAAACAAGGAGCATAGTTGAACCCAGATGGTCAATATTTGGGTGCACTAGGTTCTCTTTCTATTCAATCTCTCTACTCCTTTAGTTATCAAGAGGTCATGGTGGTATCCAGGTAGTATGTGATCTAGATCATTTGACGCTCTTCAAAATTTTAGAAAATACAAAAAAAAAAGATGTAAAGATGACAAATATTGGAAACAGGGGCAACAACTTCAGACACTCATCCTTTCTATCAATTCATATCTTTTAGAAGGAACAAAACAACAATCCTTTCTATCATTCCATGTCTAATAGATCAAACCCAAAGAATATCTATCCAAACTAACTTCTATCTAATTAACACATGCATTACTCAGATATTTTGTGCATATTAGATTGCATTCATTTTCCTTAAAATGCATCAGAAAATGACAAAAACATAGTAGTTGCATACATAATAAATCATAAAATCACATGCATCCATAAGATTCTCATATAAACATGCATTTCATTTCCACCATCCTGCATGAACATGTCAGTATCATAGGAAAATTAAAATCATCCATCTATGAGTCTGCATAAAAGATCATATTGCATATACATCTCATCATCTAAACTACCAAATCATGTAGAATCATACATATAACAAGTAAACCAATGCACATCATATCAAAACCACTAGCTGCATCTCATATAAATCAAACTATCTGAATACAATGAATGGTCACAAGTCTGAACAAAGGAAGGTAATGAACATGTATATCAATAAATATCAGTGTGTCAGGATACAAATATAGATACTACTCAGAGTATATAAAATGGCATCACTAAAAAAATGGTACATGATACATAAATCAACATGTGCTACCCCCACCCTCGCTAGGAGGTGGATGAGGGGGTGGCATGTCAGAATCTTTCCTCTGGGATGAACAAGGAGCTCTAACACCACTGCTCTATGATCGCTGGGCCCTACTCAATCTCTGGGAAGATATGTAACTAGGAATTCTCTACTCTGCCAGAACTGCACCTTCATAATGGCGTCGCCAATAGTCAATCTCTCTCTGTGCATCATGCCTAGATCTATAGTATCTATCTAGAATATCTCAGTTTGAAACATCTTGTACACTATCAATAAAAGGATGAACCTCAGCTCAAGGCTATCACTCTCTAGACTCGGCCGCTGTAACCTGGGCCTCCAAAGTAGTGGCACATGCATCAGATGAAGCACGCTTGGCCTGAAGGTCCTGTACCTATTGGGTGAGGTGCTCCAGCTCTGAGGGATCATCCTCCATACCTCCCATAGCCATGTCCATCTCCCCCTCCTCTACTCTGTCTCCCAATCCCTCGCCTCCTCTCCCCCTGACAACCCAGGAATCATCATCACTCTCTAAGCTCTCGCATGTACTACTGCCAATGCTGCCACTATCAGTAGAGGAACCAGTATCTACACTCTGCTCATCTAGAGCCTCCATGTCTATGTCACCAATCTCAATATCAACATCCTCAATAACAACTCTGTCCTCCTCTCTAGGAGCCAACACATCACCTATCTGCCGGTGAACTCTCCGCACCAATTGGGGTGCCTCCTCCTCTATGGCCTCCTCATCCTCCAAAATGGTACTCAACCCAGCTCGAGGAGCACTAGTCTGACCCCCACTCTGGCCACCTCTAGCCCTAACTCCACCACCAGCACCCCCGGGACCAGGATCATCTCCCCATCATCTCCCCTCCCCCGTCCTCCGTCTCTCCCCCATCCCTATCTCCATCATGACCCCTACCTCCATCTCGACCACCACCTCTCCCTCCATCCTGACCTTCCCTACCATGCCATACACACCAGGCCCTCCTCATAATGGTCCTGACAACATGACGCAAGACATCTGTAAGAGAAACTGGCCGAGCCTGTGCCCAATGTGCATCATACTGAGGTGTAGTACCTGTAAAAGACAAATTCAAATATCAATATCCCCATAGATAAGGACATAAGTATCAAAATGAGATATGAGCAAGTATCAGAGAGTAGAAAGGAAGTACATAAGCAATCAGAAAGCAAAAAAACCTACATCTGCAATAGTCGAGCGCCAGGTCCATGCAACATGAAGTAAGCCTAAAAACTTAGTACGAGCAACATCAAGAGATACGACACCACCCCAAATAGCAGAATCCCTCGATCTACGATAAAAGTAAGCATAAGAGTCAGACATGTGCTGTCGCTCGCCAAACTAATGCAACACCCTGTTAGTGTTGTGAAAGTCAATCATATGGATGTGATCAGTAACACGTCCAATCAGGTACCTTCGCTGACGACAGAAGGGAAGATGGATGTCCTCTCCATCCCAAACTGGGAAGTCTCTATAGGGCCTCCAAATAAAGTAAGGAATCATGTCCAAATGTTGCTGCCACTACATCAAATGACCCATGTGGGTCTAGACAATGGCTCCATTGTACATAAAAACATATGGCCTATCAGCAGGTAGAGCACATGTACCAACAGGGTGACATACAATAATATGCTCCCATGCCCATATCTGGAGGAGGGTCGCACCGCAGCCGAGCGACTTACCATCAAGGTAAGCTATGTAAAACATATGAAAATGCATGTGGGCCAACATGCATGGACCCCAAGAAAATATGGTACAATCTCTAACCATACTCTGCAACACAGTACCAAAGCTGACAAAAAATCCATGCTATCGATGATTGGGGCATAAGATGCCACATATCAAATTGCCCAGTAAAGTGGACAGCTTGTCAAGGCCCAAACCAAATCTGGACCATAGAATATCATAATCACTAGCCAACCCAAGCTGATCCTGGGGCAATCCAGAAAGCTCAGTCAATGAAACAATACCATTACGGGTGGAATACTCCATAAGCTCACCCTAGAGGATGCGATACACATCCTCCAAAGTGACAGTACACTCACCGGTCGGTAACCAGAAAGTGCATGTCTCAAAATGCCACCGCTCTACAAGAGCGGAGATTAGACCCCTATTGGTCATGATCTCAGGCATATAGAAAATATAGTATAAACCTAGATCTCTAAGAACTGACCTCTCATCCTCTATGAGCTGAAATATGTATACAAGACCCATCGGCCTAGACTCTCGACAACGCAGAATCTGCCCAGTGAACTGCACACAAAAATAAATTAGAAAAATATCAGTTTCAGTCATCCAGGAAGGTATCAGAAGATAAAATATATAGATATCAGACAAAGGAATCGAGCAAATAGTGCTAAAAAATTGATTGCGGTAATAAAACCCTACAACTGTGGTACTTTTAGGCGATTGCAAAACATAAGCAAGTGTGAAACACAAATTGAAAATGTGGCATTCAAGGTTATCAATTGTGGTACAATTATCAATTGCAGTTTCAAATCGGCAATTGCGGCATCCAAACCGTAATTGCGGCAAAACCGCAGACGATTGGGGCACAACATGCAAATTTACAAAAAAGTACAAATTTTGAAAGCAAGAAATAAAGACATTAATGACACGCAAAGCGATAAAACTTACCAGACGTCCTACGCCAGCTGATCTCTGATAGGTCCAGGCTCGGTCGAAAATGTGTGTCACACTAGGAAGGTTCGCCATCGCAAGAAAACAGGAGAAAAAAGAAAGAAAACTGAAGGCTTACTCACCAAGAAATCAAGATCTCCAAGATCGCAATGTGACAAATGAATGGCTCTCTTGGCTATTTATAGGGGTTCCGAAAAACCCTAATTTCACTAGGAGCTCCGAAATTTCTTCCCGGTCCCCAAAAACTTCAGCGCTCAATAACAGGGGCATTTTAAAGTATTTTTCAAATTCGTCAGCTACCCAGTTTCAAAAATTGCAGTTTCAACTAATCAATGCTCATGTCGTGACTTTTTGCTCAAATTTGTTGAGGGGGCATAAGTACACCTACTACTGCCGGGGCAAGCTAAGGCAAAATCAAAGAATTCTTTGAAACATTGCGAAGCGTCACATCACATTAAAGAGGGGCAAATGTAGACACCCAAAAATGGACAGGCTTGCGACTTTACATTAAAAACACTAATTTTCATCTATTAATAAATGATTTTTTTAATCATTAATTAATCATCTATTTTCCTCTAAATTCATTCCCCAAATCATCTAATAAAATTTCCAAAATTAATTAAATAATTAATTTTATTTAATTAATTTTAGGAATTTGATTAGATGATTTGGGGATTAATTACCATTAATTAATTAATTAAATTCAATTTCCTATAGTTTAAATTCAAATATTTAAACTTACTAATTAAATTCTTCCAATTAAATTAATTTCAATTTAATTAATTTAATTTCATTCAATAAAGCAATTCTTAATTAAAAAGAATTCAATTATCTCACATGTTGAAAACATTAATTAAATAAATGAATTAAATATTCATTTATCTTTAAAGAGATAACTCCAATCAGATCACATGGGTTACTCCACCCATCTCTCCAGTCCACATTAACTTCACCCACCTCTTCAGTTCAAAAAGGTAACTCACTATTAGCTCTTCAGTCAACCAAACTCTATCTCCTCTTTACAAATTAATTGAAGAGGTGGAGTTTACTGATGGCTTCTCCAGTTCCCTTTGATCTCAACAGTTCATCTCCCTATCTCTGGGATTGATCTCAACCGTTCATTTCATCCCCAATTCCTATATAATAAACCCTTCATAACCATTTGAAGGATCCAGGATTTTAAGCTCTCGCGCACCGTTACTATGTCAGTTTGGTTCTAGTATTCAAGCCATCTTGCGATCACATATCCATTTCAATTAGCAAATTCTCGACGCTTCTCAAGTCACAGACGCTGCCCACACCAATTTTGAGCATTAGGAACAACGTTTTGGAAGGAGTAGAGAGAAACAATAGAAGCTTCAAGCATCGTGGGGTTTGCATTTATTTATTTTCCTTTCTCTTTCTTGTACATTTTATTGATTATGTTTCAGGTTATTCATTTGAGTAGTTATTGTGTACTTGATTTATATCATTTGTGAAACCGTTGCTACTAACCCTTTCCTTTGGAAAGCTTGGGAACCACGAATCACAAAAGAAGAGGCGTACAAGTACCATGCCATATCAATGTCCTCAAATGATGGACAAGAAAATATATACCATATCAAGGTCCTCAAATGACAAAAATTTAGTCACATTAATTCTTGTTATTATGTTTTAATCCCATTCTTTTATTTATTTATCGCATTTTTAAGAACTCTACCAAGGGATACCCTAGGACCCATTTTGTCTCAACCCCCCTTGGAGATCCACTCCACTCCACTACTCAAACACCAAACATGCTCATCTCATTATAACAATGAGGTACAAATCAACAATGCAACAAGGCATAACGTAATGAAAGACTCAAATTCATAAAACCATAATAAAACATGGTAAGCTCTATTGATCTCAAACCAATAGCATGGGTCACTGATACCTTGACATAGGAGTATAGCTCAACTACATGCCTAGATGGGGTCTCAACACCCTACATCCACATATCACATGCAACTTCAGCTCAAGCATGGAGACAATAATGGGAGACAATTCAGTCCCAACACTCAAGGAAAGAAATCAAGAAAATGCAGTAAAGACACAATGATAAATTACTCAATTGGTCACTATACTGGAATCTTAGATTCAGATCGTATCCATCAAACATCTTGTGAGGATGCACGGAAACCTCACAAATCACAAAATACACTCAAATGTCAAATTTGTGAAAAAACATACAAAGGTTCCAAAATCATCATTTTACATCAAAAGGGCAAGTTATGATCGCAATAGCTATTACCCAAAATAACCTCAATCCATTCTGATAGCATGATCCTACTACAATCATGGAGTACTGATAGATAAATCAAGAAGGCACAAAAATAATGTGCCTACGAAAACACCCAAAAGTGAAACTTAAAATCATGGGATGAAATTAAAATCCATTTTCCCTTAAGGCACAACTAACTAAAAAATCCAATAAAACATCAAATCAAACTTCATGGAAGAAAATAGATAGCCTCACGACATGAGATTTCCAATCATAACCCTCATAACTCACACAATCCCAATCAGGTGATTAAAACATAAGTGAAAGTGGGAAAACACTAATTATCATTCCACAAAGAAATTAAAAGAAAGAATCAGCTGAAATAACTAAGAAACAAGAGAAATACAAGAAGCCCTACCTCACACCATGCCGCAAACACATAAACAACTAGAATAAAATAAATCCTTTGTGTAATTGAGAATGAATCCATAGGAAGGTGACGAATTGCGACACGAATCCAACGAGATGCTGCCCACAAAAATCATACGACTGGATAATTCCCAACGAGGAAAAGAGTGAACTAATCTAAAAAGGATGGAGTATATTCATAAAATCCATCAAATAGAGAAGTGAGTAAATAAAATCAAATTCCCCAATTATAAATAAATTTCAAAAAGGCTAAAAATATAAATTAAAAATCAATTAAATCACTTAAAGATCAAATTAAAGCTCTAGAAAAAGGAATTAATTAATTAAATTCCTACAATAGACTATGCCCAAAGCACAATTTCCAACAATTAAATAATCAACATTTAAATTATATCTCAACCACAACACTAAAGAAACTCTCAGTGCATAGATACAAATACTGGTCTATCACAAAATGCATATGAAGTCCATATTTACCAATACCTACTAAAGGTATTGTACATAAGAAAATGGAGCAAGGTCAAATGTATGTATGAATATATCACTTCCCTTTTCATGAATTACACATCTAGGATGAAAGATGCCCCCAATAGGCTCAAGAGGTGTCCCAAGTGCTAAATGGGGACAATGATTCCTTCACTAAAATATTTAATGGATGAAATGAGAATGATAAGATATAGTAATGTAAAATATTAACTAGGAATGTCATTGAAAAATTTATAAAAACAGATTGTAACAGATAGACAGTATGCTGAAACTGTCAGAAAAGAAAATCAGAAGATAAAACTGATCTGTGACTGAAATTTGACCTCAAAATGGTAGGAACATGATGGAAATGATGATGTTTTCATGGAACATGATTATAAAGGTGACATGTTCTCGGTATTTTCAACTGAGTTTTTCACAGATCATATGACTGTATCCGATCTACCCAAATATGATCCAGCGACTTTTTCACCTATTCCTACACACACAAAAATGTGGAAAAGGTTGGCTAAAGGGGTTTTCCTTGGTCAAACCCTTTTTTAGGAATAAACCTTAGAAATGAAATGAAATTTCATAAAGGAATTTGAATAAAAAGGTAAATAATAGATTCACCTTACATAAACCCTCATGAAAAGATGGATAAATCACTTATACCCATGAATATTATTGAATGTGGTTGAGATCCAAAGAGATGAACTTGGAATGAGATGTGGAATCAAGGATTCCCTCAAAAATATATAGATCTATGATTGACTCTCCTAGATCTTGAATATAGATATGAATGATAACACTTGAAAAGAAGGAGAGAGAAAATGGAATGAAGGATGGATCTTCTTGCTTGATTGAGAATTACTATACTTGGCTATCATGGAAGATAAACTTGCATCAATTAGAGAATATTATTTTTTACTTGAATGATCTTGAAGAATTGGATACTTGGAGATCTTGACCTTGGGTGCTTGCCTTCAAATCTTGAATCCAATTGCTCTTGCTTGCTTGAAAAATTGATAGTTTGATTGGAAAAAATGTTTGCATATGATTATGATATCCAAAATGAGGAGAGATAATGGGTTCTTATAATAATTCCATCATTTTGAGATTCAAATTGATCTAGACTGACCACAAAAGGAAATCCTTAGAGAAAACCCCCACATCGGACCCCAGGTTAAATTTGGGCCTCAAAACTGAGGGACACATTTCCATTGGTGAAATGTCCCAGGAACATGTCACCATTGGCAACATGTACCTAGGAAAATGGGATCAAATTCAAATTGGAGCTTAGGGAGAGTGAAAAAGAGTGGTAAATGGATAATCAACTTGCCATGATCAAGATTACAGACATTCAAACCTTGACATATCCAGAATGTGTCTAATAGGTCCTAACAAGCAACCAATCATGGGTGATAAATTTTTAGGATGGTATAGGTATAGTATAGACTAAGGATACACCCTCCATACATGGATGATATTGGCGCAATAATGAATAACCGATGAAACTATCTCCTGGGCCATTGTCGGTGATAAAACACACTCAAAACAAGTGATTTAGGTGGAATGATGTTTGGTACTTATTCACCAAAACATGCAAACATCAAGTGTAGTTGATCATAGTATAGATAGTAGAAGCACATGAACATAAATGATATCAAATAACAAAGGAGAATGAGACATCGTGTGAACCTCACATATGAGTAACTATGACTTTGTCTCACATCAGACATTATCCATAAATATTATATGATCATATTAGTGAATATCGCCTCATTTAAATTAACATAAAATAGTCATTTACAACACTATGAGCATATATAAAGGAAAATCTTAATTAAGATACCCAACCACATATAAGACACAATATAATAGGAAATTAATGATAATCATCATAAAGCATAATCATGTAGATTTGATCAAAATGGTAATAAAAATATAATCTAATATCTAAATCAGCAATGATACTGGTAACTAAAATAATGTATGCTAATCAAATGCATCACACAATGCAACCACCTAATCATATCACATGGATAATCAAAGAATAAAAACAACATGAAAGGAATATATGATCCCCAATCCATATAATATCTAAACAAGATAACAATCATAATATGGTAATAACTAGCACATACATTAATGAACCATCAATCACATCATAACTTGTGTAATTAACAATATCTCATAAGCCAAATAAACCAGATACCATGAAAACCATAGTAGCCATCTCAAAATAAACACAAGAATAAATTGAACCAAGTGCATCTCACAATGCCAATATAAAATCTTAACATGAGAATAGTCACCAAATCACATAAAGGAATCATGCTCCAATCCATTCACTAAGGACACAATGAGTCCAAAAAACCCATAAAATTGTCTTAGGAGGTCTAGTAACCCACATCAGGTATGAAACAAGACACCACACCATAGTTCTTATAACCAGGCATAAGGGCATAAATAACTTGCTGATACAATGACATAATTCAGATAATCCTAAAGGTACAAAATTGTCACGGGTCCAACATGATCATACAAAAAGAAAGCATAAGAATAACTAAGCACATGGTGAACTCCACCAATCACATAAAGCAGTATGCAAACATCCCAAGCCAACAATATATCACAAGAAATCTCATCGATTACAAGGTCAAGTAGAAACAAAATTGGAGAGGCACTACATCATCCCCCCAAAGGCTAGGCTTACTCATGGAAGCTTGTGAGTCACACAACAACACATGCAAGGTGTGAGATCCATAATCGAAGCCAATCACAAAGATAGCCATACGAATCCTCCATGAGCCAGGTTAATCAACCCCAACTCCTTATCACACCGCCTCACAATTGCTGAAAGGACTAATGCATGCTGAAAAGAGCATCAAACACTCTCAAATTCATACAAGGGAATATAGAATTGTGCTAAAAAAAATGCACCTAGCCTTGATATCTGCCAAATAAGGAACAAATCTTGTTGTTGCACCTCATCATGAGGCAAATAACTATAAAAAATGCTCTCTTGGGTCTTCTCTAAGACCAAGGTACCAAAAATATCAAGCTAGCAACTCAAGGAAAAGGGAGAAAGATCATCCCAAAAGGATAAAAAGAACTACCATGCTCATTTGGAGCATACCTTAATCTAATTTAGAGTCTCACTTTCTTACTCAAAAATCCAAAAGGGTGAGATTTTTTTGTAGAAATACACTTCTCTAAGGGATATTACATCCATCTCAGCATACCAAGAGGTAAAAATGAAAAAATGTTTCATCTCACAACCAAGAGAAATAATAATATGAATGATTATAATTACACTCCTTCAACAAGAAGGGATACAAAAAATCCCACTAAACACCAAACATAGGAGTAACATGATTTATCTAGCATTGAGAGATCAAATATAGCTAGAAACTAGGGTCACTCACCAAACCAGACCATAGTCTCACCTTAAAAAAAGGTGACAAGGAGTCTAAATGGTGAAAATCATCCTACACCCAAATCTATAACCATGCTCAACATGGTAAGATACGCCCACAGAGACCACACCCTTTTATACCCTAAAGCTAGGAACAACACACTACTAACAAGACTCTGGAAAAAAAATTGTCCAACATGGATTTTTATGAAGAGGGATGGATTAACTAAGATTATAAAACACACAAACACATTTATATTAAGACATGACCAAGGGAGTGTCAAAGAATGGAAAAGGAGACTCTCTCTATCCCCACACTACGCCAAAAAAACAAGAAGGTTAGGGAACCCACTTACAACAGTGGCCCAAGGAACACTTGTGAGAAATCAATAACTCCAAACAATGGTTCCCATAACACCTCTACTGGCATTACCAAACAAACAAGCACAAAATAAAGATATGGTTATCAAGACCCACAACCAGCGTTAAACCTCAAAAGTGGACTAAGTCACACCTAACCATCTAGAATAAAAAATGCCAAGAAGGAAGATAATGAAGATCTCAATATCACAGGAATGAGAGCAACTAGAATAACTATAAGCATGCACACCAAAATTCACTCGCACTAATAGAACCCAAAATAAGCATTCAAGCTCAACTAGTTCCA
Organism: Thuja plicata; assembly: GCA_018584345.1. Taxonomy (NCBI): domain Eukaryota; kingdom Viridiplantae; phylum Streptophyta; class Pinopsida; order Cupressales; family Cupressaceae; genus Thuja; species Thuja plicata. Next base: position 665,096 of record MU228094.1, read on the forward strand.
TACAAGATAAACATTGACATTAATAGAAAAAAAAAATTTATAACATGATTCTAACTAAGGATCAAATTGAGATCTACCAAAATTAACTATCCATTTCTTAACAATTTATGTAAGGATCATGAAATCTCTAATCTCGTAAAACATGGTACACATTTAATCATCAATTTCACAATGCAACTATTAACATCCATACAATGGAGGATTTGCAATTTTGTGCATCTTTAAATTATTTAATGCTAACATGCATATACATCATTGATAACTTGCACTTTTGTTCATGTACAAACAATATTTTCTCATAGTTTAATTAAGAAGAGACATCCTCATTAACATCTTTATAGTTAATCAACAAGCACAATATAGTATGTTCTCTGCGGTGTTCTCCCTGGCACATACTATTAGAGGTTTGCAATGAACATGATAGAATTACACAATCACTAGACAAGGATGTTAGAATAATTGAGAGGGGGGGGTGAATCAATTAGAATCAGTTTCCTCACAAATTATCCTACAGTCCCAAATTCCTCCAGATGTATATCAAAACAAATTCAAACATATAATTCAACTCGGTGAAAATGTATTATATAATCTGAAAATTTCATCAATAGTGTTTACCGAGTATCAATAAATTAATACTGTGATTACCGATCTAGGTCAATAAAGTAAATTGTAAAGCAAAATAAAAATCCACAATATTCATGTACATTGACACATAGATTTTTAACGTGGAAACCTTGCTAAGGGAAAAACCACCTGGGACTGGTAACCCAAAATATTTTCACTCTTCTGAAGTGAGCTCAGTGAAGAGCCAACCCTATTAAAGGTTACAATGCACACTGTTAAATGTGACCTGGTTAGAGGATTTAAAACTAACAGTTATTTCTTGACCATGCATTCACTATGGGGTCAACAAGAAAACACTCAAAATTCATTAGAATGTCATAATAAGGAATTTCACTATCCTACTCGGTTAAGAGATTTATATGTAACAATGGTTAAACTGATACAATAATGATCTGATTCAAATACAAATATGTTTTGCAAATTTTCAGGTCTATGCTAAGTACATAGTACCTCTGATCAATTTGTTCACTTTAGTTCATCTCATACTTCATACTTGTTCTTCTTGGTAATGCTCTTTCCTCTGTTTGATCAGTAATGTCTGCAGAAAATGCTCAGTTCTATCTTTAACCAGTTTGATCAGTCATGCATAAAATTTACATGTGTGCATCAGGTGTGTTTCAAAATGAATCTCTTGTCTCTTATATAGAAATCATGTTTCATTTAATTTCCATCCTTCATATTTTTCTAATTAATCTCCATCATTGATTTTCCTGCTTGATCCATCCTCGATAGTTGTGTTAAAAATACGTTTCAATATTTGTTGTCTGATCTTCATTGAACTTTCATAGTCATTTGATCAATTAACAAAATTTATCTTTTACCTCAAAATCATCAATTTCCATCTTAGCATTCTAGTTGGTCTCGGTTTGATTAAATTGCTTGGTCAATAGTTGTGTCGGTAATCCCTTACTTGGTTATCAGTGTGCTCAATATATACTGTGTTTTACTCGATATTCATTGTCTCTCGGTGTATACAAAACTCTTCATTTACCGACCACGTAAACCTTGTTTGTTCCAGATCTTCAATTCATAACAAATGTTTTCCACCATAATAATACTCAAATAAGTTGACGTCAATGAAAATACATTAACTAATAATGTTTATCATCACTTCTGCAACTCGGGTGAATATCAACAAATGAATTCAAACATACAATCAGTTGTAGTTCATCAATCTATCCCTTTGGCATCGATGGTAGCACAATATGAAATATGCAATATAAAATACCATACAACAAATACCAAACTTCTATTCTACAATTGCAACAATTCTGTAGCTCTCCCTAGCTTGAATATAAACTGTGTCAGTATTAAAAAAAATCACCATGCAGACTCTCCTTGTCCAGATTTGACTTTTCAACTCTTAAATATCTCTGTAGATTAGATATGCCTCTCCCTTTCTCTTTTCTCCCTTTAATGGATAGATATTTCATTGATTCTTCTCTCCCTTTGACAATAATGCCAAAAATAAATATGCCACTCTTTAGTAGCCAAATAAAATATCTCTAATTTTTGGTGTAGTAGGTACCTTTCAGTGTACTAATATATCTGTGTCAGTCCAGTTCAACTTTGCATCAACATAATTGATATTCTAATTTCATGTAGGTTTATGCAACCTCCTACTCAGCTTAGTTACCAATAGACAAGGGACGAACCCCTAGTCTACCTCTCAAGTACTCAAATGTATCCTTCGGTAAGGGTTTTTTGAATATGTCTGCAAGTTGTTCTTTTGATTGTACATATTCTAGTATTACTTGTTTGTCTTGTACTTGTTCCCTCAAGTAGTGATATTTTATATATATATCTTATTTTTCTTTGCATGCATCACATGATTCTTTGAAATATCTATAGCACTTATATTATCACAGTAAATTATCACTGGGTCAATGATCTCTTCATTCATTCCTTTCAACAATTGTTTTAACCATGCTATGTTCAAACAATTTGCAATAGTAGAAACATACTTTTCTTCTACAATTGACTGAGATATGCATCCTTTCTTATTTCTTATCTAAGTAACTAATCTTTCTCCAATAAAGAATTCTCCACCACTAGTGATCTTTCTATCCTCTATGTTCCCAGCCCAATCAACATCGGTATACACTTTCAATTCAAACTTTCCTTCTCTTTATACCAAATTCCATAATCCTTAGTATTCTTCAAATATCTATAAATTATTTTTACAATAGTCATATGTGATTCTTTGGGATTAGTAGAAAATATTGCAACTATTCCAACTGCGTGTGCTATGTCAGGTCTTGTGTGTACAACATACATCATTTGACCAATCATAGATCTGTACAAAGTTCGATTTACCTCTGGTGTCTTGTCTTCTTTTGTCAGTTTGCATCCTGTCACCATAGGTGTTCCGACTGGTTTTGATTCTTCCATTATGAATGTCTTTTGTAGTTCCTTGATGTATTTTGATTGAGTAATGTAGATACCTGCAGTTTGTTGTAAAATTTACAATCCTAGGAGAAATTTGATCTTACCAAACATCGACATTTCAAATTATTTCCTCATTTCATCAACAAATGAAGTGCATAGGTTATCATTACCTTCAAATATAATATCATCAACAAATATTTCAGCAATAAGTGTCTTATCATCATTTCCTCCTTTTAAATACAAATTTTTGTTGTCACTTGTTCTAATAAATCTAATGCTTATAAGATAAGAATGCAATATTTCATACGATGCTCTTGGTGCTTGTTTCAATCCATATAAAGCTTGTGTAACTTACATACCATATTTGTCTGATCAAGATCAACAAATCCTTCAGGTTGTTCAAAGAATATCTCTTCTTCTAGTATTCCATTCAAAAATGAATACTTCACATCGATATTATATACCTTGAATCCTTTATATGCAGTATATGGAAGTAGTATTCTTACTCCTTCAAATCTAGAAATGGGTGCAAAATTTTCTCCATAGTAAATTCCTTCTTCTTGTGCATACCCTTTGCAAACTAATCTTGCTTTATTTATGGTTACATCCCCATCCTCATTTAGTTTGTTTCTGAAAATCCATTTGGTGCCAATGACATTTTTATCACTCGGTCTCGGTACTAATGTCCATGTCTTATTTTTATGTATCTGCCCAATTTCCTCATTCATATCATTAATCCATTCTTCATTTTCTAACACATCTCTAACATTCTTAGGCTCAAATTCATAAATTAAACAAGTTTTGTCTCTTAACTTACTTCTTGTCAACATGTTTTCTCTTTTATCTCCAAAAATCTGATTTTGTGGATGATATCTTCTCACATATTTAGCAAGTACAGGTTCAACTATCTATTCTTCATTGTCTTCTCTTATAGTTTCATTGTCTTTTGGTTCATGATCTTCAATTTTAGCATCTTTCTGATTCTCGGTCTATGCTACCTATTGCCCGATGACATTACCTTGTTGCACAGTAACACTAGGCATCTGCATCGGTATAGTATCAGGTTCTTCCTAGTAGACAAATCTACTATAATATTCTAGTTCTTTCATGTCATCCTCATCATTTTTCTCAGCAAATTCATCAACTTTAACATTTTCACTCTTAATGATTTTGTTAGTTCTCTTGTTCAAACATCTATAAGCTTTACTCTTAGTAGAATATCCAAGAAATATTCTTTCATCACTTTTTGAATCAAATTTACCATTTCGATCATCTTTTATAATATAACACCAACTACCAAATATTCTAAAATAGCTCACATTAGGTGTATAACCATACCATAGCTCATAAGGTATTTTTTTTTAATCTTTCTTCAGTTGTACTTGGTTTAGTGTGTAAATAACTATGGTTACTGCTTCTCTCCAGTATGTTTGTGCAACACTCTTTTCAATCATTAGTGTTCTGGCACAATCAAAAATTGATCCATTCCTTCTTTCAGCAATTCCATTCTGTTTTGGTGTCCTCGATGCAGAAACTTGTCTTTTGATTCCATAATAATTACAAAATTTAGTGAACTCATTAGAAATAAATTCACCTCCTCTATTAGATCTCAAACACTTTAGATCTCTACTAGTTTCTTTTTCCACTTTAGATTTGTACCACTTAAACATCTTAAATGCTTCATATTTTTCTTTTAGGAATATGACAGTTATCATCCTAGAGTAGTCATCAACAAATAAAATAAAATATATGTCTCCATAATATCTCTGTGTTCTCATTGATCCACATAGGTCTGTATGAACTAACTCCAAAATATCATTAGATGAAAAATTCTTTCTCTTGAAAATAGATTTTGACATCTTTCCCATTTGAAAATTTTTGCACATTACATGGTTTGGTTTAAATAAGCTTCGTAAGCCTCTATCTTTTCTTTTCTTACTAATCTTAACCATTTTGTCAAAATTTACATGACAAAGTCTTTTATGCCATAACCATATATCTTCATTCTTTTCCAATAGGCAAGTAGTTCCAGCTGTGTCAAGATATAATAGGTTACCTTTAGATTGTTCACCAGTGCTAATCAACTTTCCTTTTCCATCATAGATTCTTTATTTTCTATTCTCAAATGCGACTCGGTGTCCTATGGTATTCAACTATGAAACACTCAACAAATTGTAGTTAATCCCTTTTACCCAATATGAATTTTTACATTTGATTTGATTATTCAGCATAATAGTACCTTTTCCTTTTACTTGACATGTTGTATCATTTCCCATTCTTACAGATCCACCATCATAATATTCAAGAAATTCAAATTTTCCTTTATCACCAGTCATGTGATGTGTACAACCACTATCAATAAGAGAAATTTCATGTTTAATAACTTAGAGATAAGTGTTGTTTCTACATACCTTTCATCTTCATGTGACTCATCTTTTAAAGCTACAAACACTGTCTCAATATCTTCATCACTGTCATAACCAATGTCATTATCTTTATCTTCAAAAATGTAACAAGCTTTCTCACCTTTATGTTTGTAATCTCGGTTATCTCTTCTGTCATACTATCAGTTTCTCCTATAGTCTCGGTCATCCTTTCTATCATTAGATCTATCATTTCTATCATCATTATGTCTATTAGGGCATATTGTAGAAAAATGACCAATCTCTTTACTGTTAAAATAGATCAAAGGTAGTTTACCTTTATATCTTCCTTTACCTCTGTGTAATCTTCTAACCATTGAAGCTTCAAGTTCATCAAGTTCCTTGTCATCACTATCATTGTCACTGTTATTTCTGATTATGTGTTTTCTACTAGAGTTCCCAATTTTCAAAGTAGACATAAATGCGGATTCCATAGATAGGACAATACTGTTGTCAAAATTATTCAGCTCAAAAGAAAGAAATATTCCAACAAGACTATCAATAGTAATGTTATTTCCAGGTGCAACTCTCATTTCATTTATTGCAGAGACTCTTATAGAATAAATGGGCAATAGAGTTCTAAGAATCTTACTCACAATTGTTTCTTCATCAATGGTTCCACTAGATCCTTGAATAACATTCAAAACTTTCTTAAGTAGGTTACTGTACTGTGTTATGTTCTCTCCTTCCTTCATTTGCATACCATCAAACTTTCCTCAAAGACTTTCAGCTTTATCTCTCAGTACATTTACATCTCCTCCATAAACTATTGTAAGATGGTCTCACATCTGCTTGGCAGTTGCACATGTTGATCTCTAAGTTTTGTTGATCATTAGTGTCCCACACTTAGTCATTTATCTAGGAAATTTTCTTCGGTCATCACTGCGGCCGAGTTATCCAGTATAGGCCGAGATATCTAGCACACTCATTGCCAAGAAGATACTAGTTGTCGAGTCACACGATTACCAAGTTTAGTTCATGCCGAGTGCCAGAGTCTTTTTGTGCCGAGAAAGACAGTTTTGTTACGTATGTCATAATTGACACCAATTTGGAGGTAAACTATTTTGGGTTGACTCATCTAAGAATTTAATATTTTCAATAGGATAATTAAACATTTAATTATTTTATCCCACTATGTGGCATGGAGCCAATTAGAAAATTGGATTGCCTAAGCGGCATAAGCATTTGATCCTAATCATTGATCTAGTTCTAATTGCCAGATCTGTAAAGTATATGAAGATTGCTTCTTACCCTAACTAATAAAGTACTAAGAGAAGGTGTATGCATACATGAGAGATGTGTGAAGGGTTTTTTTGATAGAGGAAGCATAGATCTAGCTAAGTGAAAGTGTAGTGAGTAGTAGAGTAAAGATATATTAGATTATTAGATTAGAGAAGGCATTGAAAAGAGGTGATCTGTTATCAGCATCAGAGTACATATCAAAGGACTAGATCTTGAAACAATCTAACAAGTGTATCAGGTGAAATCTCTTAACAGAGTGGTTCTAACAGAACTTTCTAAATCTCTTAGCCGAGTGCTTACTTTGTTGTAAGTTTAAATCCTTTTACAAGGTAGATTGTAACGATCTGTAGCTCTTAACTGGGCGAACCTTTAACTAGGTAGATTATAGATTGTGATCAAATATTGTAGCCCTAATAGGCACACTTTATTGCTGTAGTAGTGAAGATTTTGTGGGTGTCATCCCCACCCCAGTTTTACCTTATTGGGTTTCTGGGTTACCAAAATTCCGTGTCTTGTGTTATTTGTTTACTGTCATGAATGCTACTAGATGATAGATCAATTACATTTATGTATGAATATGGATCAGCTTGTTTTAAAAGATAAAAGTTGAAGATATGATTCACCCCCCCTCTCAACATCTTTCTTTCCCATATTGTATTTCCAACAATTGGTATCAGAGCTCAGTTCTCCTACAAAAGGTTTTAATCAGCTTGATAAGTACATATATTGAGATGGAGATTTACAAATTGGGTAAAGTCATTGAGAATCAAAAGATTGAAATTCAGCTAGCATTATATCATCTTGAGACAACAAGACAAGAATTGATAAAATCCTTGATATCTAGGAAATATTTGGCCAAACAAATGAATGACACTCACTATCAGGAAGAAGACAATGCAAGCCTATTTTAGAATGGAAAATCTACCGAGAGCGATGCAACAATTTCAAATCTACTGGAAAGGAATAATACATTGTGTGAAGAAGTCAGAAACTTGAAAAGAGAACAAGAAATGCAAAAATTAAGACTATGTGAAGTAGTGGAACAAAAGAATAAAGCTGAAGATGACAAAGCTATGGATGAAAAAGACAAAATAATGATGACTATATGACTTGATGAAAGGACACATGAAGTAAAAATGATGAAAAATAATCAAATTGACTTGGTGAATCAACTGCTACTTGCAAATCAGGAGATCAATAGGAAAGACATGGAAATGGTAAATCTGAGATCTGAGAATAGACAATTGAAAGATGAATTGAGATCTGAGAAAGAACTGAATGAAAGATTGAACAGACCCAATGAAGCTTTGACTATTTTTAAAATCTGATGGAATCGTCAAGGAGATCTAGAGATTCTTCTGGATTATGTCATATCGAACAACATACATCTAGTGATAAAGGAGAATCATCTAAGATTGGTGAAAAGAGGAATACAAAGACAAAGAAAAACAAGCCTGTATGCCATCACTATGGAAAACCAGGACACACTGCAAACATCTCCCGAAGCAAGAATGGTATGTCCAATGCTAAACCTAAGTTCAATGGTTATTTCTTTAACTACAATAAGTTTGGACATCAAGCACATGAATGTTGGGCAAAGGAAAATAATGCACCTCCCACACCTAGATTCAATGAGTATTGTTACAATTGTCAAAAATTTGGACATAGAGCACAAGATTGAAGATCTAATGCTAAACAACAATGGACATCAAAGACACAAGCAAAAGTACCAAGGAAAGGTAACACTTACAATTGGGATTACAACACATGGCATAGTTGTCATTACTGTGGTGAGTATGGGCATGTTCTAGAAAATTGCATAAAGACACATTTTAGAGGAAAATCTAAGAGTTGGATGAATGAAATCCTAGTTTTCTATAATTGTCTAAAAATCGGTCACACTAGGAAGGATTGCAAGACACAGGTACCTGCTCCTACTATTGAAGAAATTAGAGCATAGATGAATCAAACATGGGTAAGAAAAACATAACCGAGCAGTGGTGAAGCTACTAAAGCCGAGGTCACCCAATCTAATGGATCAGGTGATCACACCATCACTAATTAAGAAAGAAAAGTATGTAAGGAACTGTGTTTATATCTCATATCTTTTATCATTTCCTAACATATATAGTGCAAAAGTCCATATTTGCATATGTTGAGATTCATCAGGACAATTTTTTGGAAACATGTACCTAGCAAAGTCAATATGCACTATAGGTGCTGAGCAAAAGTGTTACTGTACACAGAGACTGAGTTCTCTAGTGTATGCCGAGCTAGTATGGGTTGCGACTGAGAGATAGATGAGTTTTGTGAGTCAGCCGAGGAAAATTGTTTGGCACTCACTCAATGGACATAACATTTATTGCAAACCTAACTTTTGACCTTTGGAGCCTATAAAGGAACAATTTGCAAACTTAATTTCTGTAAAGATCTTTTGAAGACTTCTACAGTGTGTCATCAACTACCCTAAGTAAAAATGTGAATTTTGACATCTACCGAGGTATTATTTTCATCATCTTTTGAAACCTTATTTCATTTGAAATCATGGCCTCTAGTTCTTCCACAGCAGCGAAGAGTATGGAGAAGGAGTTGCTAAACATTCAATTGGTGAGGAGCGACACTTGTGCACCTCCTAACTTCTGAGCAGTTCCTGAGAGCACCATCTAGGGTGATCTAAGTAGAGCCCCATCATAGATTCAATATAAGGTACTCATAATTCATGATATTAGGTTTTTTTATATGTGCAAGATAATTGAAGTTGGCGATCACAAGCTAAGAGAATATTTTAGCAAATTGTGCAAAGACGGAGCCCTAAAAGATGAACACAAATATTTAGCCGAGAGAGGGTTAACTCATGCTCTAGAATTTCTGAGGGATTTCAAAATGGAATGGATCAAGATTGTTCTGAGTCGTGTATATGACATGAACATATGGCTGGAAAATAGACCAGTTAAGATTACAAAGGAAATCATCCATCATGTAACTAGTTATCCAATTCTTAATGGAAAGAGGACAATGAGATGTCAGAGTAAGGAAAACACAGAAGAATTCACTTGAGCTGTTTGGAACAAAAGAGGGATGATGATCTCTACTATCACAGATTTGGAGCTTAATTTTGTGGTTAGGGTTATTGCTCATAAGTTTTATTAGTTGAGCCGACTAGACAATGTCCCTTGCATTGCACTTGACCAGGCTTGGAAGATTGTGAAGAAGGATCATACTTATGACCTTGCTGAGCTTCAACTGATGCAATTGGCCGAGAACCTTGCTTCAATCAGAAAAGAAAAGAATTCAATATGTAAGTTTGTATCTCTGCTCACTTGTATATTTTTCTACATACAAAATTTATTTCCTACTTTTGGAAACATAGTGTGGAAAACAGACAGACCTATCACACAGCAAATCAATGAATTTATTCAGCAGTTAGGTGATAATTTTGACAATGTAATGGGAACATATTTTATTGAATTTAAGAAAAAGATGAGAATGAGGAGTAGAATTCCCAGATCACTTGTTGAGAAACATTATGAGGATGTATGTTTCCTAGTAGACACGGATTTCACCTATGTGCAGGTAGTAGTGCCGAGGGTATCATGGCTAAGGCCATTACCTTATGAAGTGAATGTTGATGAGACATCTATAGCTATAAAATCTCTATTGGCAGAGGAAATTGATAGTGCAGAAAAATGTTTTGGAAACTATGAAGAAGCAAAGTCCAAAATCTCTATGGATTTGAAGGCTGGCACTATGGAGAGGAAAAGGAAGAAGATTGTCAAAAATATGAAGAAAATGGTTGGAATTGAGAGTGATGAAGAAGTAGAGGATGCACCTTTGGGTTTATCATTAGGACATGGAGAAGATGTGTCTAGTGAAGAAGAAGAGAGTGAACCTGAAAAGGATATCACTATGAAAGGAAAAGGGAAGCAGCCAGAAGTTGCCAAGGAAACCAAACCAAGTCAAGAAAAACCTAAGGCTACCCCTCCTATTGCTAACTGGCCTAGGACAAGGGAATCAAATGTTTCAGCATAAGCCAAGTCAACAAAGGTGTATACAAAGAAGAATGTTTGTGAGAGAAGGTCAGGAAAGAGAAAACAAGTTCAAACTAAGGCACTGTCGAGCATACTTGAGAAAAGACCAAGGAGAAAAATAATCTTGAGTGATGAAGAAGAAGAGGAGAAGATAGATACTGATGAACCTAGAAACATACCTACAACATCACATAAACCAATGACCAATATTGATGAAGTATGCAAGAATATTAAGAGTACAACTGGTTTAGTAGGATTTAAATTTATCAAGTATGGGAAGCAAAGCATAGCTAGCAAACACAAGATTCAGGAAGCATTTCTAGATATGATGTGTATATACAAGATGACACCTGTAGAAATATGAAATCTTATTCCTACAGACCTTTATGATATTTTATCACAAAAGTGGTAGTATGCTTTAATGACTGAAAGATAGATAAGGGAAGGAACACTAGCTAAGGTTATCCCTGATCTAACCAAGAAATAGATAGAGAAATTAATTGAACAATATCAAAGGAAGTTTATTCCTAAAAAAAGAGCCTATGCAATACTGAAGAATGATTTTGAAGGAGTAGTTGAACAGAGCACCAGAATATGGAAGGAAACCTTTGGTTTAATCACTAAGAAGGCCAATGAGAAAGGTGAAGGCACCTCAGAGCTGAAGGAAATGGAAGAAGAAACTATTAATGATCAAGTAGAGACTGAGATAGAACCAAAAGAGAAAAAAGGAGATGGGAAAACTATAGATTTAACAATGGATAGTCCCATTGACACTACACTTGGGGAGAACAACAATGTGGATGCTGAGGATCAGAATGAGCCGGCAGACACAGGTGTACAAGCGCCCATTCATACAACTGAGGCTGAGACATAGATAGATGGAGAAAAGGAGGTAATCAATACTAATCCACCTATTTTAGAGGTTGTACAAATAGTTTTAGAGAGTGGAGATAAGATGGAAAAAATTGCAAATAAACCTATAGAACAAGAGGCTATACAAGTGTTGGTGGATCTACCACAGTCTACAACATCTACTCCCACTGGACCCAAAATAGCAAGTATACCTGATCTACAGGAAATATTGACTCAGATGAAGGCAGAAATTGAAATTCATAATGACAAAGGGAAAGATATCACAGAACCTGATCTGAGTTCCAGCTCACCAGAGCTCAAGAAGTGGAAGCTTAAACAAGAAAAATTCACCAAGCTTAAATGTCACATTGGATGAAGTCATTGTGATTCCTAAATGGGATCTTGAGAGTTTGGCATATGAGAAAATTCAGACCCTTCAAGACCTATTGAAGAGGAAGAAGAAACAAGAGGAAATGAAGAGGGAACAAAAGCAAAAGCAAGTTCTGCATGACATAAAGGATATTTTTGTTAAAGCTTTTGATATGGAAGATGAAAATTAGAAAGAACCAATACTAGAACAGTTAGCTCACATTGTGCAGAAAGTTACTGATGAAAATATTGAGGCAAATGAAAAATTGATGCAATGGTCCAAGAGAAGATTTGAGAAGAAAGTCTTGGAGAAGATATATGGAGAGATTTCTACCAAACAGGTTGAACTTTCTTCTCTTGTTGAGATTCTTGAGGAAGTTGCAAATAATGTCTTTTCATTATACAAAATATTATGTGATGATACATTCTTTGCAAAGGAGAATCAAAAACTTATTGAGAAGTTGCATTTAGATATGAAGTCAACAACAAGTTCATTGAGCATGGATGCTAGTTCTAGCTCCATCCATTTTGATAGATTGACTCGTGGACATAGGAGATTAGTCAAGCTTATGGCTAAAGATGGCCAAATCAGGGCCAAACTAATAACAATCCAAGCTAATTTGATACCTCATCTAGAGGCTATTTAGAAGGAACTCATAGCTACAAGAGAATTGGTCAAGAGAGATTCTCATATCTCTACTGTAGATAATTTGGTAAGTCTAACTGCCGAGCTAGAAGTTAAGTTGGAAGTTATGAAGTTTGTTAAGGATAGTTGGGATACATCTTTTGCATTGATTTTATAGCTTCATAAACCATTTTTGGACAAATACAACTTAACCCCCATAGCTATCAGTGATAAAAACAAGGGGAAACAGGACACAAAACAAAAAAAGATGTGCAAAAATAGGTATAAATATCTTTGTTGAAGGCATATATATTATGTATGAAGTATGAATTATAATCTAAGAGGGAGTATATTGTGTACTTAGGAAATTTTTTTGAATGTAAATGATAAGTGTTTTTGCCACTAATATCAAAGGGGTAGATTGTTGATCTCTAAGTTTTGTTGATCATTAGTGTCCCACACTTAGTCATTTATCTAGGTAGTTTTTGCCGATCATCACTGTGACCGAGTTATCTAGTATAGGCTAAGCTATCTAGTATAGTCATTGCAAAGTAGATAATAGTTGCTGAGTCACACAGTTACCAAGTTTAGTTCATGCCAAGCGCTAGGATTTTTGTGCTGAGCAAGACAGTTTTGTTATGTATGTCAGAATTGACACCAATTTCGAGGTAAACTATTGTGGGCCGACTCATCTAAGAATTTAATATTTTCAATGGGATAATTATGCATTTAATTATTTGATCCCACTACGTGGCATGGAGAAAATCAAAAAATTGGATTGCCTAAGTAGCATAAGAATTTGATCCTGATCGTTGATCTAGATCTAATTACCAAATCTGTAAAGTATATGAAGATTGATTCTTACCCTAATTAATAGAGTATTGAGAGAAGGTGTATGCATACATGAGAGATGTGCAAAGGGTTGTTTTGATAGAGGAAGCATAGATCTAGAAAAGTGAAAGTGCAGTGAGTAGCAGAGTAAAGATATATCAGATTATTAGATCAGAGAAGGTATTGAAAAGAGGAGATCTATTATCAACATCAGAGTGCATATCAAAGGATCAGATCTTGAAATATTTCAACAAGTGTATCAGGTGAAATATCATAACAGAGTGGTTCTAACAAACCTTTCTAAATCTCTTAGCCGAGTGCTTACTTTGTTGTAAGTTTAAATCCTTTTACAAGGTAGATTGTAATGATCTGTAGCTCTTAACCAGGTAGACCTTTAACCAAGTAGATTACATATTGTGATAAAATCTTGTAGCCCTAACAGGCACACTTTATTGCTGCAGTAGTGAATATTTTGTGGGTGTCATCCCCACCCCAGTTTTACCTTATTTGGTTTCTGGGTTACCAAAATTTTGTCTTGTGTTATTTATTTACCATCATGAATGCTACTAGATGATAGATCAATTCACCCCCCCCCCTCTCAGCATCTTTCTTTCCTATATTGTATTTCCAATAGTACATGTCTTGATGTCCTCAAATTCTGCATCAGTAAGTGGATCAATTTGTTTTAAAAGATAAAAGTTGAAGATCTGATTCATGCCCCCCTCTCAACATATTTCTTTCCTATATTGTATTTCCAATAGTACATGTCTTGATGTCCTCAAATTCTACATCAGTAAGTGAAGAAGAAATATCTACCATGATAAGGTTATTTTCATGTTTCTCTTTCATCTGATTTATAGTCAAAGGTCCAGTAGGTAGAATGAATTCATTTTCTAGATAATCTATAATGTTGTCTCCAATCCTTGATAGGTATAGTCTCATTCTACTTTTCCATGTCGAGAAGTTATCCTTGTTCAGATTAGGTGCATCTCTCTTATACATCTTGTGGTATTTAGCTTAAGTCCCTCAAAACTTTCTTCTAAGCATTGTACGCTTTGATACCAATTGTTAGAATAACTTAGATGGGGGGTGAATCAGTTAGAATCAGTTTCCTCACAAATTATCCTACACTCCCAAATTCCTCTAGATGTATATAAAAAAAAATTCAAACATATAATTCAACTCGGTGAAAATGTATTATGTAATCTCAAACTTTCATCAATAGTGGTTACTAAGTATCAGTAAATTAATACTGTGATTACCGATCTAGGTTAATAAAGTAAAGTGTAAAGAAAAATAACAATCCACAACATTCATGCACATTGACACATAGATTTTTAACGTGGAAACCCCACTAAGGGAAAAACCACCTAGGACCGGTAACCCAAAATATTTTCACTCTTGTGAAGTGAGCTTGGTGAAGAGCCAACCCTGTTAAAGGTTACAATGCACAATATTAAATATGACCTGGTTAGAGGATTTAAAACTAACAGTTCTCTCTTTACCATGCATTCACTGTGGGGTCGACAAGAAAACACTCAACATTCATTATAATGTCATAATAAGGACTTTCACTATCCTACTCGGTTAAGAGATTTATCTGTAACAATGGTTAAGCTGATATAGCAATGATCTGAATCAAATACAACTCTATTTTGCTGATTTTCAGATCTATGCTAAGGACATAATACATCTGATCAATTTTTTCACTTCAGTTCTTCTCATACTTCATACTTGTTCTGATCGGTAATTCTCTTTCCTCTGTTTGATTGATGATGTCTGCAGAAAATGTTTGGTTCTATCTTTAACCAGTTTGATCAGTCATGCATAAAATTTTCATGTGTGCATCAGGTGTGTTTCAAAATTAATCTCTTGTCTCTTATATAGGCATCATAGCGTAGTGTAATGCCCTCCATAAGGTGTGTGAGACATAGTGTGGTTTAGATTTTGTGACTAAAACAAGTGATATAAAGAAAATAGAAAAGGATAACCTTTCTAGGAGAGTTCAAGTTTTGTTTGGATAAGGGTAATTCTAAGAACATATGTTGATTTATCTTGATCTCAAAGATTTGATGACGTAAGAATAGGATTGTCGACTATTTCGTGGGACAAAGTCACTGATAGAGATATGATGATTTTGAGATAACGGGATCAAGATATTTTGAGTCTAAAATTTTGAGCTAACAATGCTTGGACGATAATCATTCTTTCAAAGAATGGATGATCTTTAAAGTTTATAGAATCACACAATGTTCTTCACATTTTTCTGGAATAGAAAGTGATATTTTACATAGAATGAGGAGTCTTTTCAAGTTTTTTTAGGTGAAAAAGGTGTTTTAAAGTCTCTGGTTGAGTTTGGAAAACCTCCACCAATTGTGGTAAAGTGACAGGTTGATTATAGTAATCTATAACCGATTGTGGTAATAAACAGGTCAAGTGTGGCAATAAAAAGGATGATTGCGGCAAAATTTTGTCAATTGTGGCACAATGCAGGCAATTGTGGTAAAGGGGAGACAGTCTCAAAAAAGACTCAAAATTGGCTTCACTCTCTGATAAAGTTGATTTTCAGGAACAAGGCTTCTAATTTTGTAGAACATTTTTTTGATGTTGACACCCTAGACTTTAACACGTTGGACTCGTTTTGACAGTTTTGATGTTTGTTTTGCATTTTTTTGGACACTGATCAAGAACATGCAAAATAGATAATGTGTTTTGTAATCTAGCATAGGTTTTGAGATAAGGACAAATGGATTAATCTAAGGCAAATTTGGCTGTCAAATACAATATTATAGGCCCAATGCTTGAATGTTTTTTAGCTGATAGAGACACTCCAAGGTGTGCTCGCACAAACACTATCTAGGACTCAACTTGTACTAGCCTTCTCAAGATCCTAAAATCACTTCTAGGACCTCACAAGTCTTTTCTCCACTGGCCTAAGAATTCACTAACTCAACTCTATGAGTTGGTCTTCTTTTGTTTCACATTGAGGGGTAACTATCATTAAGTATACTTCAATTCTTCACTCCTCCTTGGATGTCTCCAAGTAAAACTTCACCACATTGTCATTATAAGTGTTTTAGGGGGTGTATCCATCACTAAGAAACCTAATTTTCTCCCAAATGGCTCCATTTGAATAGGGAATTAATGTTTTTTCAATCGAGTTCAAGATTGACTATGGTTTTGGCCTAATACGCCTAATAGGTCTACTAGCCCTAAACAGGGTGTTTTTCCCAATTCTTTCCCAAAACTTCCAAATAACCCTGAAAAATAATTTTACATTTAAATACCCTTTTCCAAGAACTTGAATATTTTGGTGGTCTAGGGTTCCTAAGGCATCTGTATAGTGGATTCCTAAAATATAGGGCTAATTGGGCTATAATTGTGCAGTCCTCTAATTTATACTTGGAAATCTACCTAAATAGATTGGAAATTCCTAATCTCACTACTATGTGTCTATAGAACCTCTAACTCTTTGAAACCACTTGGTTCTATGCTTCTTCTCTTTCCCCTACACTTGCACATCAATTTTCCTCTGTCATACACCTAGCTGGGCACACTGATCTCGCCTAGGGAATGATCTTAAAGATAGAAAGATTTCTCTTCTGAGCTACCCCTTAGACAAAAAAAAACTTCAATAGATCCCCTACCATATTCCTTAGGGTTGTGATGATTTTCACAGTGAAGAACTATGGTGGAGCCATAAAACCAAAAATAGTCTAAACTGCACTTGCAACTAAGCTATCTACAAAACAATTTGAAAACATACCCTAATGAATTCAAATTAACTAAAATACTAAATATAAAATGATTAGAACAACTTATAATACACAAATCCAAAACTAACTCTCATATTTCAATCCATATAAACATAATTAAACACAATGCAAGTTGACTGCCACTAAAAACCAGAACTCTGAGCTTCTATTCACTTTCAAACTCACATTACATCACTCTCTGCCTCGGGAAATGGGATCAAAGATGTCTTAATATTCCTTACCCTTGATTTTAGGCCATTATGGAAACTACCCACAATGATGCTTCGAAGAGAATCCAATTCTCGCAATTGTTGTCATGCAACATTAAAAGTTGCTAAAATGTTGTCAAGCAACATTGTGACAACTTTTACACCTTGAGCAACATTAATGATAAGGGTCTCTAACTGACCTAGAATGATGTAGAAACATCCTGGGAACTAATTTAAGCATATTTCTACCCTTTCCCAAGCCTTAAAGGATTTAAGACCCATTTCCCCAACTTAGGCCTAATCTAGCACTATCCACTAGTAAAGCATTAAACATCTAGGTTGGATTGAGCCTAGTATAGTCCACCTAGGAAAAATATGCAAGACCTTCCAAGGTCAAAAGGTAAAATCTACTGACTTGGCTAAGGTTAGTACAAGACAAAATTTAAACTAGCTTGGATATTAGCCTAGGTGCTCCTGCACCATCCTCCCCAAATGAAAATATTTTAATCCATCCTTGGATTGAGTAAGTTGGAATCCACTCCCAACTTCTTGAATTTAGTCTCCTTGATCCAAGTTTCCTCTACATCCCCTTTTCCATGCCATTTAATCAAATCCTCATAATAAGTTCTCTGTCTGGTCTTGTTGTAGGCCCTGGAGTCAAGTATCTTTTTTACCTTCTTAGGTGGTGTGGGAGTCAAGTTTAGGTCTTCTACCTCCTTTATGACCTCTGTAAGTCTCTAGTCTAGATTTGGTATTGGACCTTTGTACAAGATAAAATCTTCCACATTGAACACATGAGTTAAACCACTATCCTCTGGTAGTTCTTCTTTATATGCATTAGTGCCATATTTGGCCATAATGATATATGGGCAAATCCTTCTCATCTTTAGCTTATGAGGCAATCCTTTCTGCAATCTTTTCTTGTTTAGATGGACCATTAATAGATCCCCTACTTGGAATTGGACATCCCTTTTTCTTTCATCCACTTTTCTCTTTATTTTCTTTGTATTCTCAGCCAATGTCTTTCTCACTTTCTCATGCACTTCTTGCATAGAATGTGAAAAATCTTCTACATAGCCACTACCCTTGGATCCATCCTTCAACTCTCTTAGTTCAAATATCCCCCTTGGGTGTAGTCCATAGACAATTTCAAAGGGGCTTCTCCCTGTAGTTTTGTTGACAATTTCATTATAGGCATACTCTTTCTATCCAATGAGTTGGTCCCAAGCTTGACCATACTCCTTATTTAAGCACCTTAGAAAGTTACCTAGACTCCTATTTAACACCTCAGTTTGACCATTAGTCTGAGGGTGATATGTAGACCCAAAGGACAAATTGTTTCCTAACTTTTGCCATAGTGTCTTCCAAAAATGGCTCATGAACTTTGTATCTCTATCTGATACTGTGCTCAATGGTAACCCATGAATTCTAACTACCACCTTCAATAATATGTGAGCTATTTGAGTTTCATCATGGACTATCTTATAGGGTACAAGATGGGCCATCTTTCTAAACCTGTCTACTATGACATATATAATGTCAAATCCCTATTTAGTCCTTGGTAATCCCACAACAAAGTCCATACTTAAGCATTCCCATGTTCTACAGGGGGTGGGAAGAGGTTGGTAAAGGCTTGCATTGGAAGATGTACCCTTTGCTTTTGACACATCACACAACTTTCTACATACTTCCTAATGTCCAAATTCATTTTAGGCCAAAAGTAAAACCTCTGCACTAACTCTTGGGTCTTATTGACACCAAAATGCCCACTAAGTGCACCATTGTGCTTCTCTTGAATTAAATTTTCCCTAATTAACCCTCTAGGAACACATAATTGAGTTCCATTAAACAATATATCACTTTGCATAGTATATTCAGAGAATTCACTATGAAAATGATTCTTGTACTCTTGACATACCTTATAGATGTCTCCGAAGTCTTCATCTTCTACATATAGATCTTTGAATCTCTCAATAGCCATGCTCTACAGGTGTATCTCTTGTATAATTAGGGATCTTCTACTTAAAGCATCTACTACCTTATTTTTTAGTCCCTTCTTGTGCTTAATGTTGAAAGTATAGGCCTGCAGATATTCTACCCACTTCATATGTTTATGACTAAGATTTTCTTGTGAATTTAGGAAAATAAGTGTTTGATTGTCTGAATAGACCACAAACTCTTTTGGAAGCAAGTCGTGCCTCCATTTCCTTATTTCTTGGACTAGAGCATACATCTCTAGGTCATAAGAAGATTACTTCTTCTTAGCGTCACTGAGATTATCATTGTGGAAAGCCACTGGTCTTCCCTCTTGGCTTAGAATAACTCGAATGGCCACATTACTAGCATCACACTCAACTGTGAATAATCTATCAAAACTTGGTAGTATTAGGATTGGTTGAGTGGCAATATTCTTCTTCAACAATTCAAATCCATGGTTAACTTGCTCATTCAAATAAATTTGGTTTTCATCCCTCCTTTGATAGTATCCAACACAGGGGTACAAATAGCACTAAATTGCTTAATAAACTTCCTATAGTATTGGGCCAAACCATGAAATCTTCTCACCTTTGTAGAAGTCCTTGGAGTAGGCCAATTGAGAATTGCTTCCACTTTACTTGGATCCATCTTTATATTGCCTTGGGATAATAAAAACCCAAGGTACACCAACTCCTTCTTCGTGAATTCACATTTTTCCAAGTTTATCATTAGCTCCTCTTCATGCAACTTCTTGAAAAAAATCTGTAGATGTATGAGATGCTCTTCTATTTTCTTTTTATAGATGAGTATATCATCTAGATATACTACCACAAATTTTCCAATTTAGTCTTTTAGGACTTCATTCATAAGTCTCTTGAATACAGATGGGGCATTAGATAGCCCAAATGGAATTACAAGCCATTCATACAAAACTTCTGTGGTTTTGAAGGCTTTCTTCCATTCATCTCTCTTGTTGACTCTAATTTGGTGGTATCCGCTCTTTAAGTCAATCTTAGTGAAAAATTTGGCTTCTCCTAGACAGTCCATTAGGTCTTCTATCCTAGGAATATGAAACCTATACCTAATGGTAATCTTGTTTACTGCCCTTTAATCAATACAGAGCCTCTAAGTTTCTCCCTTTTTGGGTGCTAAGATAGTGGGTACGACATAAGGAATAATGCTTTTCCTAATGAGACCTTGGATTAGGAGTTATTGGATTTGCTTGGCAATTTCCTCATTTTTTTGAGGGGTCATTTTATAGGCAACCTTTTTAGGAAGGGTAGCTCCTAGGATAAATTCAATTTGGTGACTAACAACTCTGTTAGGGGGTAGGGTTGATGGTTGTCCATCCCTTATAATGCCTTCATACTTCTGCATCATCTCATGCACTTCCTTAGGCAACACTATCTTCTTGACTGTCTTGTCTACACTTTCTTCCTTTGGCTTCAACACAAGTGAAAATCCTACTCCCTCTCCTTCTTCTAAGGCTTCTATGAACTCTTTTTCACTCACCATAAGAACATTGGGGCCTGGTCACTTCATCTTTCCTTTCTCTAACAATGACTATATCTTGAAAGTTACACAGTCCTTCTTGAAAGAATAAGAATTATTTTCTCCATCATGCATGTCCTCTCTATCAAATTTCCATGGCCTTCCAAGTAGTAGGTGACATGAATCCATAGGTAGGATTTCACACAACACCTTGTCTTGGTATCTCCCAATTGAAAATTCCACCCATGCTTGTTCATTCATAAGGACATGTTGTCCTTTGTTCAACCAAGTGAATTTGTATGGGTTGGTATGAGGGATTCTCTTCATCTTCAGTTTGTTGGCTTCCTCCTCTGACACTATATTTTCAGTAGACCCTGAGTCTATGATGACTATAAAATTTTTTCCCATCATCTTACATTTCACTCTAAATAGTGACCTTCTTTGTCTAGGTTCCTCTTTAACTGGATCCTTGATTAATGTCCTTCTCATCATCAAGTTCTCTCCTTCTTCTAACTCTAAGGGTACCTTAGGGTGTTTACTTCCACCACCAGCCTCCTCTTGAACAAATTTTACCCTCTTGTAATTTACTTGGGAAGTAGATCCTTCCTCTGGATACCTATATGAAAGGTGTCCTATTTGGTTGTAGTGGTAACACTTCATAGTTGCAAAGTAAGAACCTCTACCTTGATCATTGTTTCTTCCTCTCCAATTTCTATTAGATTTCCTTCCTCTATTGGAGGTGTCTCTATTTGAACTTCCTTCTTGTTGCTCAGTAAGTTTTTTCTCTCCTTGAGCCTTTATCTCAAAAATTCTACCACCATATGCACCTCTATGTCCTCTATTGTCTCTTCCTTTTCCTCTACCTCTGGTGGTGCTTGAGTCTTGCTTCTTACTTAGCTTCTCTTCTACTTTTACTGTAATTTGGTGGCATTTCTAAACAGTATCAGGAGTCAAGAGACTCATTTCATCTTGTATAGTCCACTTGAGACCATTAAGGTATCTAGATACCTTCACCTTCTCATCTTCTACAACTCAAGACCTCATGCATAGCCTTTGAAACTCTTCAGTATGAGAGTTCACATCTAAGTCTTTCTATCTCAGACTTTTTCTTCTTTTATGTAACTCAATCTCATAATCTTCAGGTACATAGGCATCTCTGATTTTTGTTACCATAGACTTCCATGTGGTAATGGGCTTATTTCCTTCCTTCTCTCTTTCATCTTGGATAAAATTTCACCAAGTGAGTGCAGACCCTCTAAGTCTTTCCTTAGCGACCTTTACCTTTTGAGCTTCTGTTATGCCATCACACTCAAAGTGATTTTCTAGTCCCTCTATCCAATCTAGGACTATCTCTAGTTCCATCTTTCCACTGAAGATATGAGCTCCTTCTAGTGATTTACCACTCAAAGCCTTTAGTTCCTTTAAGAATGGTTCCTTAGTGAGGACAGGGTCAGCTTCAAGGACTTCATCATCTATGGAAATCTCCTTACCTTTACCTTCAACCTTATCCTTCACTTCTTCAGTCTTTTCTTCCACTTGGTCCACTTTGTGTTCCAATTGTGCCAATCTCTCCCTGAGAAATCTATTCTCTTCTTTTTTCTCATCTACCTTCTTTGCCAACTTTGCATTAGTCACCATTGTAGACTCTCCTACTAACTCTTCTAGTTGGAACATTCACCACAAGACAAATCTGATTATCTCTGATACCGATCTAATAGAGACACTCCAAGGTGTTCTCGCAAAAACACTATCTAGGACTCAACTTGTCCTAGCCTTCTCAAGATCCTAAAATCACTTCTAGGACCTCACAAGTATTTTCTCCACTATCCTAATACTTCACTAACTCAACTCTATGAGTTGGTCTTCTTGTGCTTCACCTTGAGGGGTAACTATCATTAAGTATACTTCAATTCTTCACTCCTCCTTGGATGTCTCCAAGTGCAACTTCACCACATTTTCATCATAAGTGTTGTAGGGGGTGTATCCATCACTAAGAAACCTACTTTTCTCCCAAATTAATCCATTTGAATAGGGAATTAAGGATTTTTCAATCGAGTTCAAGATTGACTATGGTTTTGGCCTGATAGGCCTAATAGGTCTACTAGCCCTAAACAAGGTGTTTTTCCCAATTCTTTCCCAAAAATTCCAAATAACCCCAAAAAATAATTTTAAATTCAGATACCCTTTTCCAATAACTTGAAAATTTTGGTGGTCTAGGGTTCCTAAGGCATCTGTACAGTGGATTCCTAAAATGTAGGGCTAATAGGGCTAATTGGGTTATAATTGTGCAGTCGTCTAATTTCTACTTGGAAATCTACCTAAATGGATTGGAAAATTCCTAATCTCACTAATAGATGTCTATAGGGCCTCTACCTCTCTAAAACCATGCTTGGTTCTATTCTTCTTCTATTTCCCCTGCACTTGCACATCAATTTTCCTCTGTGATACACCTAGCTGGGCACACTGATCTCGCTTAGGGTATGATATTAAAAATAGAAAGCTTTCTCTTTTGAGCTCCTCCTTTCACCAAAAAAAATTCAATGGCTCCCCTACCATATTCCTTAGGGCCATGAATATTTCATGGTGAAGAACTGTGGTGGAGCCATAAAGCCAAAAATAGTCTAAACTACACCAACAACTAAGATATCTCCAAAACAATTTCAAAACCTACCCTAATGAATTCAAAACAACTACACTATTGAACAGAAAATGTTTAGAAAAAATTCTAGTACACAAATCCAACACTAACTCTAACAGTTCAATCCATATAAACACACTTAAACACAATGCAAGTCGATTGTCACTGAAAACCAGAACTCTGAGCTTCTATTCACTTTCAAACTCACATTACATCACTCTCTACCTCAAGAAATGGGATCCAAGATGTCTTAATTGCTTTACTATTTATTGCAGGCCATTATGGAAACTACCCACAATGATGCTTTGAATAGAATCCAATTCTTTCCATTGTTGTCATGCAACATTAAAAGTTGCTAAAATGTTGTCAAGCAACATTGTGACAACTTTTACACCTTTGAGCAACATTAATGCTAAGGGTCTCTAACCGACCTAGAATGATGTAGAAACATCCTAGGAACTAATTTAAGCACATTTCTACCCTTTCTTGAGCCTTAAAGGATTTAAGACCCATTTTCCCAACTTAGGCCTAATCTAGCACTATCCACTAGTAAAGCATTAAACATCTAGGTTGGATTGAGCCTAGTCTAATCCACCTAGGATCAAACATGAAAGAACTTCTAAGGTCAAAAGGTAAACTCTACTAACTTGGCTAAGGCCAGTACAAGCCAAAATTTAAACTAGCTTGTAGATTATCCTAGGTTCTCCTGCACCATTAGCTCACACAATAAGTGTCAAACTACTAGGACACAAAGGTCCACAACGTAGGCACCCATGTTTTTTCCGTTGCCATATATTATTCCCATGCTAGTGAAGATCTCTTTTTCTAGCACAATACCCCAGAACACATATGTTGGGAATCTTGGGGGGAAATTCTACAACCCCTTGCACTATAATAAGGTATCTATTCGGAGGTGAATCAGGTTGGCCTCTATTTTAACAAGGTTGTAGTAGGGTCCATGACATCTATCCAATCGGTTTGTACATGTGTGACTCACTTAAGAGCCTAGTTGACCGTGCTAGCTCCTCAGGGATAATTCACCCAATTGAGACTATCATCAACACACCTCACCTGAGCTTGGCTAGATATAAAATAAAAATTTGGTTCACATCTCGTTTATATACTGATCGCAAGGATTATCAGTTTAAGGTTGTTCTCCAAGGAAGAAGCACATTCCTCAAATAGGCCTTTCTAAAAAAGTATAAAGGTGTTTAAACTAATAGATTGTGCAAGCGCACCAAAGACTCAAGATACAAGGTTAATTGATTAAACCCCAAAGATTGAAATGTGAACTAAGCTAATCTCCCATACAAGCACAAGTGTTCAATTTTAAAGCCCAAAGTAGGTGATGATTGCTTGTTTAGTTTTATTGCACAAAATTTGAAATTTTGTTTGCATTTGTTCAATTTTTAACCTCCACATCAATTTTAGGTACCAATATGGAAATGTAAGGTTCAAGATGTTTGCATGCAATGTTCTTTTTAAGCACTAAAATGACAAATGAATTGATTTTAGTTGATTTGTTAAACTTCTCCTCGCCACAAGCTATCAAAAAAATGTGATTAGTACCAAAAAGAATTTAATTAAGAATTGAAGAATAACCCACAACTCTAGAATTGTTAAGACCGCTAAGACTAATTGTGACCTTGTACTTAGTTGTGAAACATTTGATTGAATCCAGATATTTTCTATATGCTTCGCTTTGATCTTCCGTTGTGATGGCTAAGATGGCTGTTTGTTGCGTTCGATAGTTTGTGGTCCTTCTTATGGCTTCTCTTAGTGATCTAGCACCCAAGATACGTCTAGTTACCTTTTTGGCCATTCATCATTAATCAATCCTATAGAAAACAAAGAAAACAATCAGATAATGATAGAAAAATAGTGATGTTTGATTAGATTTGCAATAATTATGTCAATTGTGGTAATCTTATGTCTATTGCTGCAGAGTTATGTTAGTTGCAGAAATCTTATATCAATTATGGTAAATCACTTTTAACTATGACAGAATGCTATTGATTGCGGTATAGATCGGTCGATTGCGACAAACTGTGTGTGATTGTGGTAAACTAGTAATGATTGTGACATAGATTGGTCAATTGTGACATAGAGAAAGAAATTAGACTAGTGAATAACGATAGAAAATTATTGCAAAACCCTTACAATGATTGCGACAATAAACTATACGATTGCAACAATATTCCATCAATTGCGGTAAAATACCAACGATTGCAAAATTATAAGTATATCGAGAAAAGAATGAAAAAAAAATTCTATAATCGTACAACTATGGCCAAAAAGTTTTATCTGTCGTCTGAAAGTGATATTTAGGCTGTTTGATTCACATCGGGCTCACCAAAATATATGCATGGATCAAGATCTGTACCCAAGCTTGAATTAACAAGGGGATTAATAGCACCAATTTGCAATGGGGGAAATTAATAGAATAACTACTAAATAATGAAACTATGAATTATTAGAATAACAAGCAATAAAGGAGGTACACAAATGAATGCAAACCAACAATGCTCAAAGCTTCTATTGTCTCTCTACTCCTTCTGAAACTCTGTTTGTGTGATGCTTAGTATTGGTGTGGCTAGTGTCTATGACTTGGGAACGTCGAGAATATGATATCAAATGTGTGTAATCGCAAGATGGCTTGATGCTTGAACCAATCTGACAGAGTAATG
This sequence comes from Thuja plicata, assembly GCA_018584345.1. Classification (NCBI taxonomy): domain Eukaryota; kingdom Viridiplantae; phylum Streptophyta; class Pinopsida; order Cupressales; family Cupressaceae; genus Thuja; species Thuja plicata. The sequence continues at coordinate 691,235 of MU228094.1, forward strand.
GCACATGTGAGATTGAAATCCTAGATCCTTCAAATGGTTATGAAGGGTTTTTTATATAGAAAATGAGCATGATATGAACAGTTGAGATCAATCCCAAAGATAGGAGGATGAACGGTTGAGATCAAAGGGAACTAGAGAAGCCATCAAGAAACTCCACCTCTTCAACTGGGAGAGAGGAGATAGAGTTTGGTTAACTGAAGAGCTAATTTTGAGTTACCTTTAGAACTGAAGAGGTAATTTGGAGTTACCTTTTTGAAATGAAGAGGTGGGTGGATAAACCCATGTAATCAGAAATCTGATTAAGAGTTATCTTTTTGAACACCAAGAAATGATTCAATTGAATATTTAATTTATTTTTAAGATTAAAGTATTCAACATGCGAGACAATTGAATTATTTTTGGATTAAAAATTGAATTGTTGAATGAAATTAAATTAATTTAATTAGAAGAATTAATTAATAAGTTTAAATATTTGAATTTAAACTTTAGGAAATTGAATTTAATTGATTAATGAAGATTAATCAATTAAGGTTAATTGAATAAATAAAATTAATTATTTAATTAATTTTGGGGATTTGATTAAATGATTTGGAGAATGAATTTAGAAGGAAATAGATGATTAATTAATGATTAAAAAACCATTAATTAATAGATGAAAATTAGTGTTTTTAATGTAAAGTCGCAAGTCTGTCCATTTTTGGGTGTCTACACACACACACAGATATATATGTGTGTGTGTGTGTGTGTATTTATGTATATATTTATGTATATGTATTTATATGTACATATATATATGTGTATATATAGATCATCTTTCATTTAATGTATGTATATCATCTTTCATTCTAAAATATGTATGTAGATGATATATATGTGTGTGTGTGTGTGTGTCATATATAATATGTATTGTATATATGCAAATCATTACATGTATATTTATATATGTGATATATACATATATATGACATACACACACATATATATCTATGTGTGTGTATCATGTATATGTGTGTGTGTGTATACATGTATAGATATAGATATACATATACATATACATAGAATTTTCAATTTATTTAAAACCCATTTTAGTATGTACATTTACATTTATACATGTAGTATGTAATAAATTTTAGTGAACAGTACTTTAGTTACACTTTAATTATTTTTTAATTAAATTAGGAATAAAATATAGACTTCATTTGACAGTAAATAATTTTTTTAGGTACACATGCGCGCGCGCGCGCGCACACACACACACACACACACACACACACACACACACACACACACACAGATGCACAAATTCCACCTCAGGAACTATTTTCCTGAACCAACCAGGAAATAGAAAGATTGAGAAAGTCTATAAATAGTGCTAGTAGCTCTAGTGTGTATAAGAATAATTGTTAGTCAATTCTTGATAGCCTCATTAGAAGTAGGGATTACATTCATGGTGCTACTCCCTATTCAATAAACACTATAGATGCCATACATGAGAGGAATAGATAAGAGGTTTTTTTAGGCATTCCTCTTTCTGAGGTACAGGGATTAGTGCCCAAAGAGACCCTGAAATGGCAAGCTTTCCCATTTTATGTGGATCATAAATATTTGAAGGGTTATTAGGATACTAGATGTTAGAATCCAACACTGAAAGTATTGATATACCCACAATTTCTTTCTGCCCATGGTCATTATCCAAATAATGACCAGATTCCACTATATTTTGCACAACAACTTTTTATTGAGGTTCGTTTAGGGAGGGTCATGAATTAAACTAATTTTCCACCATAGCTAGGATATGGGTGTGGTATAATGGCTGATAAAGATTCTCATCATTGACCTGATCATCTGTTACCAGCATAGAGGGCCATTGTTGGTCAGAGAGAACCTGCTATAGATCCTTCTTTGGGTCCTGCAACAGATGATGTTGTTCGTAGCACCCAACTATGAGGAGTGATTGATAGAGTTGGAGACATTGGAGCAGTTGCCAGATCCATATCTAGTGATTAGGTTGGGAAGTATTTGATGTCTCAACAACACTCTAGATACTCAATTGGATCATCCTCTAGTAGGACGTCAGATGACATCTATAGTGTAGAGGGCATCTCTTCAATTTATATCCTAAAGGGACTCACACGAGAGATGGAACGGGTTACATTGACTAGTTTGGCTAAGGATCATCTGGATGTTTATGCATTTATAGTAGTAGACCATGATATCCCCATATCATATTTTAGAGCTTGTGTGGGTACTATAAGATAAACTCAACCACATCCTTCTCATCACCTAGACCATGGCCATAGTGGTTGTGCCCATAAGGATCCACCTACCGACCTCTCTATTACTGCAGAGGGAGAGGCACAACATACATACCCTTCTGTGAGTGCAACGCACCAATCCTCTAATGTTGTCCTTGAGGATGTTGACTTCAGCATGATGACTACAGGTTACAAGGATTTTCTAACACATGATGATTCAACTTCCATGCCATCTTGTTTGGTCAGTATGGTGCATTCATCATTAGTGGGATGTGTACCGACTAGTCATGTTGCAAATTTAGAGTTGAGCATGGATGAGGACCAAAAAAATCTTGATGCCTTGGTTGACATGATTGAGGCTAGGGAGTCTAAGTACTATCAGGTGCCACCATCTACACAGGTGAATCTTATTTTTAATGTTACAAGATAAATTTGGAAACTTTCATAGCATGTAAATTTAATTTTTTTAATTCAATTTATATGATATCATGTGTATTATATATATGAATTTTTTTTCTAGAGGGAGATGCCTCTTTTACTCCTTCATTGAGGTATGATCATGTACGTCATCGAGACTCACTTGATGATGACACCAGTAGTGAACATGTGAGTTTTAATTTTTTTGATGTGTACATGTATAATTCATATCACTATATATATATATATATATATTAATTGCTTAGATACATGTAATTTATATAACTTTCTTTGTATAGGGATAGTCACATCCTTCACAATATGATAGTCACTCTAGGGACCACTTAGTGAGGAGTATTATGCTTGATAACATCTCTAAAATTTGGTGAAGGATGAGTATGATTAGTCCAAAATTTCTTAATCAAGTTCCTAACTATTTTATCATTCCTATCTGAGAGAGGAGCTCTACACATTAGTGCCCAATTACCTTCCAATTTAGTATCATCCAAATATATTCTACTTTTCAAATAATATGATATTGTCTTCCTACTGTACCCGATATGAGATGAAAGTGAAGAGATTTGTCTTTTTTGGGACATGTTTTTATTTAAAATAGATGTCAATATCACTCTTCTTGAAATGGACTTATCTATAGATCTAGTTGTTTTTCCAATGGAGTGCAAACCTTCCTTAACACTTTCAACAATATCTTTTTTTACATTCGATAATTTCATGTTTTTCAAATTTGTATCTACACCCAACAATTTTAATGGCCCTTTTAACTCATCTTTAAGAAGTGAAATCGATAAGAGCTGGGGTTTTTCAAGTGTATCAAGATTCTCAAATTGTGCAATTATTTCCTTAGACTTTTTATTCAATGCACTCTTCGTAATATTTGTAGGTTGTTTAACATAATACCTCAATTTTCCACATCCATTTCAATTAAATGATCTATGTTTTTAGAAATGTTTTTTTCTCTTCAACCCTTCAACTAGAATATAATTCTCATCTATTGCTTGAACTTGGGATGCAAACAAAATTAGAAAAAACTCTTAATAAAGTCTTAAGGGGACCTAGATCAAATATCTACAAATAGGCTAAAGAGAGAGGGAATAATAAAAAAAAATAATGTGAGAGAGGGAGATACACATACTTGTTGGACCTTGGGATGACCCTTCTCCAAATTCCATTGCTTCAACTTTGGTTTCCCCTTATCCAACATTTTCTTCATCAAAGGCTACACACAGCTCAAAAAAAATACTCTTAAGGGGAAGACCCAAAACACATATTCACCAGAGAGAGAGAGAGAGAGAGAGGTCTTAAGGGGTCCAATTAGGTCATAATCAAGGTCTTAATAGGTCCTAATAGGTCTTAATTAGTGTTAATTGATCTTAATACATTCTATTAGGTCTTAATAAAGTTCTTAATAGGTCCTAATAGGTCATATAGGTCCTAATAGGTCTTAATTGGTGTTAATTGGCATTAATTGCTCTTAATACATCTTATTACTCCTATTAAGTAGATTAAGGGGTCCTATTAGGTCGTAAGGGTCCTATTAGGTCTTATTAGTAGATATTAGGTCTTATTAATAATGTTAGGTTCTAATAGGTCCTAGTAGAGCTCTTACGAGTCCTCTTAGGTCCTATTAAGTCTTATAAGACATGCTAGGTCTTAATTGGTCTTAATAGGTCCTATTAGTCCTATTAGGTCTTAAGGGGTCTTAAGTGGTCCTATTAGGTATTAAGGGTCTTAATTGGTATCAATTGGTCTTAATTGGTCCTAATTGATCTTAATAAGTCCTATTAGGTCTTGTTAGTCCTATTACATCCTATTAACTTCCTATTAGGTCTTATTAGGTCTTATAGGTTAGGTATTAGGACTTACTGGTCCTATTAGGTAGATTATTAGTCACATGTTAGGTCTTAATTCATATTAAGGGGTCCAATTAGGTCTTAAGTGGTCCTATTGGGTCTTAAGGGTCCTATCAGATCTTAATTATTCTTAATAGGTCATATTATGTCTTAATTGATCAAGTAATAGGTCTTAATTGGTCTTATTAGTCACATGTTAGGTCTTAATTGGTCTTAATAGGTTCTATTAGTCCTATTAAATCTTAAGGGGTCCTATTAGGTCTTAGAGATCCTATTAGATCTTATTAGGTTTTAATTGGTCCTAATAGGTCTTAATTGGTGTTAATTTGTGTTAATTGGTCTTAATACATCATATTACTCCTATTAAGTAGATTAAGGGGTTCTATTAGGTTTTAAGGGTCCTATTAGGTCTTATTAATCATGCTAGGTCGTAATAGTTCCTATTAGACCTCTTATTAGTCCTATTAGGTCATACTATGTCTTGTTAGGTCAAGTAAGGGTTTCTATCATGTCTCATTACTCATGTTAGGTCTTAATTGGTCTTAATAGGTCCTATTAGGTCTTAAGGGGTCTTAAGTAGTTCTATTAAGTGTTAAGGGTCTTATTATTTCTTATTAATCATGTTAGGTCTTAATAGGTCCTATTAGGTCCTATTACTTGAATGCTAGGTCTTAAGGGGTCCTATTAGGTTAGATTACTTATGTTAGGTCTTAATTAGACTTATTACTCATGTTTGGTCTTAATTGGTCTTATTTATTATTGAAATATCATTCATACATGTTTCATTGAGATAATTCATAACCATCCACTTAATAAATAAAGAGAGAGAGGGAGATAAGTAGAAAGAGACATACCTTGTTTCTTATGATAATATCTTGCCAGTGATTCTTCACGTAGTCTTTTTTAGTCTCAAGTGAATAATTTCATGCAGTCTTATTACCCTTCTCTTTTTATTTTCCATCACTTTCCCTCACAAAATTACTCCACTAAAATTTGACAAAATTCAAAAAATACACTTCCAAATGTCTTCCTTCTCCAAAATGTGAATTATTCAGCAACTTTTGAATTTACGAAATAAGGAAAAAAATGTTTATTTATATGAGATTGTTACTAGCCTAAAAAAACACCAAATTAGCCAACCAAGTTTTCTATCAAAAGTTAATTATTAATTTCAATCAAAAGAACTTGAATTAAAACTTTAACCATGCAAAAATACTTAAATACTTTCTATCGAAACCTCCATTTTAGGTCCATTTTGCAAAGGCCAAAAAAATTATGAAGATTTCATGGCTTTGGGGCTCAATTAAAGGACTCAAATGGAATAGTAAGGACACACCCTTTTGCATGGAACAAGTACTTAGAATGAGCTTTCAAATGGTCATAAATTTGATAAATTCTGATTTTATTATGTACATGTTTTTTACGTAAATCAAATGAAGATCTCTTACCAAATAAAAACCTCTATGTTCGACGTTCAATGAAAAATAGTAAAAAAGAGAAAAATAAATTCTGAAAAATAAAAATTCCCCTTGTATTGAAGTCTTCTTTCTATGAAAAAAAATTGAAATTGGACAAATACACAACAAGTTACAAGTTACGAAAACAACACATATCAAAATTATGGTTTAGTCAACTTCAAACGTTAATAAAATATGAAATACTAGTGATAAAGTCATGAAACCAATTCCAAGATCTAGATATGGTTGTTACAAATTTTTTTTGGAAAGAACCAAATTGATATCTATTTTAGAAAAAAATTATGCTTTACGAAAACAGTGTCACTCTTTCAAAGTGATGTTTTCGACAACATACCAATTTTTGTGGGAGAAAGAAAAATTGATTCAAATCAATTCCAAAAAAAAATAAAAAATAAATTTAGAATCTAGACAGAAAATCAAAAAAGAATCTAATTTACTTCGTCTTCTGATTTGTAATGGTTTAGCAAAAATATTCATCCAAAATTGAAAATTCTTTTCAAAATGTAGAGTTCAGTGTCCGTTCAGGCAAAAAAGTGTAACCCACTATTATGGGTCCACCCTACTATAGCCAAGGTGGAAGACCTCAATAGGGGATAACTCATTGTCACTAAAGATTCTATTATTATGCTCCTTCCAGATACTTCAATAGAAATGGGGGGATTTGTTTCCAAAGAAGATGGAGCAATGAGTCCTGGGAGGGGGATTTCTAGTCAGTGGAAAGTTTCTTGATATCCCAGTTAGTCACACAAGAAAGGTTGAGTTTGGGGATGAAAAGATGCTAGACAGCTGAGGAGAACTCACAATGCATGAAGAAATGGTTGATGCTTTCCTCTTCCTTTTAGCAGAAGCTACATCTATTGGCCATGCTAACTCCCCGTTTGGCTAGGTTATCCAAAGTTAGGATTTTGCCATGAAGCACAACCCACCAGAATAAGTTCACTTTGAGAATAAGCTGGGAGCTCCACATTTTTTTCTAGTAGGTTAGGTCAGCAACCTCTTTGATCAATGAGGTGTAATATTATTTGACTGAGAACTCACAATTGTGAGTGTGGGACCAAAGGATTCTATTAGGGCAGTCAAAAAAGGGAATTCGAGACCTTTGCATTAGATTCATGAGATTAGTGGCCAAGAGAATGAGATCAACACTATCAGTTAATAGGTTCAGGAGGTCCATCCACCACTGATTGGTAATGTAGTTATCCATCAAGGTTCCCACCCAAAGTGTGAGGATATTCCTGAGCTGGGAGAACCTACTGGTGCCCGGGATAAAGTCACCTAGCCAGACATCCTCCAAGAACCAGATGTCCCTGCCAAGTTAACCCTTTTCCAGAATGCTACTGCATTTGAGAATTCTATTCCATATCTTGGAACCTTGAAGGTGGTCATTCTTTGTGTATATTTTGCAGAAAAAACCCCTATCAAGATATATGTCTTCCATAATTTTGCACTAGTCAGCAGAACCTATGACCATAGTCTAGGCCACCTTAGTCAATATATCTCTATTTGGGTTAATAATTTTTCTTAACCCAAGGCCACCAAGAGACTTGGGTAAGAAAACCTTGTCCCAAAAGACCGGGGGGAGTCTCTTCTTTTCTCACAACTAGACCAGAGGAAATTGCACTAGATTTCCTTAAGTTTGTCATCCATGACTCCCAAAATTTTGAAGATGGAGAGGAAATACACTGGGATTCCTTGTAGAGAAGCAGAGAGCAATTGAAGCTTCCCAACACTACTGAGGAGTTTTCCTTTCTATCCAAAAAGATTCCTTTGGTTATGCTCAAGGATAGAGTTACAAAAGTCATTTTTAAAATCTTTAACCGTTAGAGGGAGACCCAAATAGGTTGCGGGGAGTGTGTCTGACTGGAAACCCATAATGTCTAGAACTTTCCCCTGTATCATCTAATTAGTGTTGAAGAAAAAATTCTTCTTTTGTGATAATTAATGTGTTGACCAGAGGCAAAGGCATAATCATCAAGAAGGTTCTTCCACACCCTAGCCTCAATAATTGAAGAGGTACCAAACAAAAAGGTGTTATCGACAAACTATAGTAGAACTGATAGGGGAAGGATGGTGACAGACTTAATTCCCCAAATTCTACCATTCTCAATGAGGTGCATCATATTGTGCCCAAGAACTTAGGCCAACATGATGAAGAGGTAGGGGAGAGGATCCCCCTGTTTGATTCCTTTAGCCAGGGGAAACTTGTATCTAGGTTTTCCATTCATGAGAACCAAGAATTTGACAGTCTCAACACATTCCTTAATAATATTTATGAGGGGCTAATCAAACCCAAAAGTAGAGAGAACCATGTATAGGAAGAGCCATTTGACTTTTTCATAGGATTTATAGATATAAAGCTTGAGGGACATCCGTGAAACTTTACTTTAGTCAATGGAATGAAGAATTTAATGAGTTGTGATAGCAACATCCATAATTTTCCATCCTAGAACAAACCCCTTCTGGTTAGGGTTGATAATCTTATCAAGCAGGGGTTTGATTCTATTAACAATGATCTTAGAGAGGATTTTGTAGAAGGTGTTGCACAAACTTATGGGTCTGAATTCCTCCTTATAAGTAGGGTCTGATGGGACTCAAAAATGCAACAAGGGTTTTTGAGTACATTGTAAATCTTTAGCATTTTGACCCCCTAAAATTGCTTTTTGTGCCTATTTTCCCGGATTAAGTTTTGAGGTCTACCATACATTATAGGTGTTCATCACCCTTGTTTTGACATATGAAGACATCCTAGGTCATCATATTCAAGTTTTGAGTTATTTCATGATGTCTTGTTTTGAGCACTTCTCTAAATCTGTATTTGCCGCCTATGTCATTTTGTTGTAACAGGGCTAGTTTGCATTTGAATAACTTGTGTCCTTTTGAGTTTCATGGATCTCCACTTTGGGAATGTTTAATATGTATATTAGAGAGATTATGTTTCTAAACCCAAGCCATTTTGAGTCTTCTTGATAGGTTTTTGGATGGAGGCCTCATTCTTGAGAAACCTTGAATGGAATGAATCATAGAAGTGTGCCACTTTTTCAGCACACAAGTACCACTACAGTGTCCCAAAATGACCATGTTTAGTGGGAGAGGCATAGAGGAATGTGAAGCATCCAGATTTTTCTATGAGAATAAAATTTTTCTATCCATCTTGGAGCTATTGAAATATCACAAGCGTGTTTTGTATGTTGATGTTAAAATTCACCATGGGGATGGAAGTTTTTCAAGTCCAAGTTTTTCTTCAAGAGAACAAGGGAGTACATTAAATCTTCAAGCCAATGCAAATGACATGTTGCATAGAAAAGAAAAGAAACTATGATTCCCTTACATGCCATGTAGGTAGTGAACCATGGAAGCATGCGCAGTGAGTCAAGGTTAAACAAAGAGGATTTAAAACATTGAAGTTAATTGAAAATGACGCTGCACTAAGAAAGGAGAAGCCATCATTTTTTTTATAAAACCAACTCAAATACACAAGGCCCGTGCATTGTTTTAAGAAATGTCTACATAAAGTAGAATGTGGAATCATTCAAAATGCATGTGAATCCAACAAAATTACTAAGCATAAAGCCTGTGCATGGTAAGTGGAAGACCAGAGGCTACACAACAACAAGTACAAATAGAAAGCCCATGCATGGGATCAAAAAACATAAAAAAATCATAGAAAATTGCAAAGTGAAGGATACCCTACGCGTTATGCAAGGATGATTTCGTAGAAATCACATTGGAAGATTACGTTTCAAAAGAGTTAAAAAAAACATTGCAAATGCCAAAGCCTACGCTAAGCATGGAAAAGCCAGCGCAAACATATGGAGGAGGCATTCCAAATAAATCCAAGAAAATATAAATTGGCAGGAGGATGCGCAACATTTTAAATAGGATATTTTCAAAATTTTAAAACTCATTCCAATGCGAATGGCAGGTGTCAACCAGAGGTAAAGCCTGTGCAAGACAAAATGAATGGAAGGGGTTACGTAGTGTAAGGAGGTGTTGCGCAGACATAGGAAGAGCCCACACATGGGAAAAAACATTGCAAATGCCAATGATAGATGCAAAAACAAAAAAGGATGTCTGCAATGCAAAGCAGACCAAGAAGACTATGCAGTATGGAGAGGAGCTAAAAGACTCAAAAATGCAAAAATGCAAAAATACATTAACCCACATTTCTTGTGGGTGGGATTTCTAAAGAGTTTTTATGTTCCCGTGCTTTCTTTGTAATTTGAATAAGAAAATAAGGATCCCTAGTGGGGCCCTTAGCTAGTGGAGTGCATAAGGTGGTTTGCCCCATAGTTTTGAGTGCCAATATGTAGGTAAGGCTTTAAAACATTAAAAGGTTTAATCACACATTGACACCAAAATTGAACATTGCAGTGCTTAAAAGGTAAAGCACAAACATAGTAATTTGAAGATGAGAAGGAGGCTCTCCATGTACCCATGCAGGAGGCACCTCAATTTTCATACCAAGGAGGAGACTTCAAAGGAAACATGTTTTTGGTGGGACCTGCGCAGAGGAGACCGAACACATTGCGGCAGGGCGTGAAGTCATGAGATGAAACTGCGGTCAGGAAAAACATTGCGAGATTATGCCCAGAAGTCAGTTAACCTCCATGCATGATCTCTAATAGTTAACTAACTATCATGCTAGGTTTCTAGATGCTAGTGGTTAGTGGCCAAACATTTTGATATTAAGCCCAGCTATCCTATCAGACCCAGATCAAGGGTTGTCTCGTAATCTCAGAAAAAACCCAGGGTTAGCAAATTGATTCTGAGATTCAGAGATAAACTAGACCAGATGAACCCAGGGTTAATGATGAGTTAAGGCCAAGTCTATTATGAGATTCAGATACTAATGCATTCTCCAAGTCTCCAGATAAACCAAGGGTTAGGAAATAAATTCAGAGATTCAGAGACTAAGTGTATCTCCCAATCTCCAAATAGACCATGGTTAAAATAGAGTTCTCAAGATAGTTAAAGGGAAGTGAACTAGCACATGACACTTGGTAGATTTTGGTGAGTTCTGGGGGCAAAAATGCATAAAAGAGAAATTCCAGGACAAAGAAATGTGAGAAATATGTATATTTAAAAGGTAAAAATAATTAAAAGGACTATAGTCTGCAGAAATATCAAAGGGGAAAATAAAGTCAAATATCCATAGAAAATAATATCAAATGCAAAAATTGAAATAATGTGCAAGATTAAAGCATTGAAACTTCATAGTTTTATTATATAGTCTTGTGCAATATTTAATATTTCAAGCTTGAAAGAGAAGAATTCACAAAATAATTTTTCTCAGAGAATGAAATCAGATTTTGAAGAGGCAAGTAGAGTAAAATTTGTTGAAGATGATGATTGCAAGAAAGAGGTAGTTATAGGAGAAGATCAGATCATTTCCTTGGAAGAGAAGATATTTTTTTGGAAAAAGATAGGTGTCGGTGGCTGAGTTTGTCTTTCATTTTCTCCTATATATTTCTTCTTCTGTATTGTACAAGGATCATGAAATTAACATTGCTGGGCAGTATTCTGATTCTCGAATCTTGTTTTCTGAGTTCTTTGTCTTGTAAATATGCTGAATCAGATAGCAATTTAATAAAAAATATGGAATCCATGTTCAATACTTGTCGATGTCTTTGTGTCTTGTCTTGAAATCTTGTGTTTTAATCTGTAAGGCATTTTAATGCACTATTTATAAGGTATTTGTGAATTGTTTTTTTGAGTTTCTTTCAAGGAGGGAGTAAATCTTAGAGATAAATTCTGAGGGTTCAAGGTTTGAACATAAATTTGATGTCCATGTGTTGGAGTGAAAAGAGTGATTTATAAGGCACATCACTTGGTTTATATCTATTTGGAGTTAGATGGTTTTCTATGGATGTATGTTTATTTGACTCTAGTACCCAATAGACAAGGCAATGGTCTTTGCTGGTTATGCAGTCCTCATCATCAAACATTTAAAGTATGAATATGTTTTCTTTTTATGTGTAAGAGCATGGATGTTTAGGAGTTGTATTGAATAGTACAAACATTGTTGGTGATTCATTAAAGAACTGAATCCTTTAGGTTATCCTGCCTAGTTTTTTAACTCGAAGAGAATAAGGATGAATATCCTTGTCACATTGGCCATTTTTATACAATTTTGTTTACTCTTGTCAAAATCATGGATTGGCTTTTGAAGCTCTCATTAGTTGCAATAAAAGATAATAGTAAATCATTGTGAGAATCCTTGAATACACTGTCTGATTTATTGGAAGATAATAAGTCAAGAGGTACACCCGCATGAGTCTGTGGAGCTCAAATTAGAAGGAGGATCAAATCCTCATTAATTAGTATTTTACTTGCAAGAATTGTGAGTTGGGAATCATAGAGTCAAGCATTGATGCTTTTACAATATTTCATAAGAAAAAGTACTAATAAAATGGTGACTCTACTGGGGACTTGGAAAATCATGGTTGTTTTGTGTCAGTGTAAAATTATAATTATTAGTTATTATTTGAAGTTTAAGATCAACAAGTTTAAGATGTCTATTTTTTTGCTTGGCTAAATCAATATTAGAATCTAATTGTAAGAAAGAGAGTCAAGAAGAAGAATCTGAAATTTGTTTCAGATCTTTGAGAGAGAAAAACCTAGAAAGGTTTTTTTATTTGCAGCAATTTTAAAAAAGGATTGTGTGACTTTGCTAGTTGGAATGAACCCAGAATTAAATGTGTTTTGCAAATAGCTTTGGTTATTTGAAAATTTTTCTTTGCAAGGAGGTGGCGACTTTGCGAGAAAAGAATCTGATGGAGCTACAAGAAAGGCTCTAGATATACCCTGTATCCAGTAAAGAAGAAGAAAGAACAACAACTGCAATTTTTTGTCTAGGTAATCCTCTATTTTTATAAGAAAGAAAAAGTCCCTTAATAGGTGATCAAGTCACTAAGAAAAGGGGAAAATAGTTTTGAAGTGTGTCATGCTTCTTGGTTGAAGTTTCAGTTTTAAAAATCAGAAGTATGTAGTGGTTTCATGAAGTTAATGGTTGCATAAAGTCAGATATAAATTTTTGTGATAAAATATGATGTGTTGATTAAATAAGTGGTTAAAATGGAAATTCCAGCCTTCACGGATCAAGATGTGTTTTCTAGATCTGAATTTTATGAGCAAGATCTTGAAAATGTTAATAAATAAAAGGATATGTCATTGATAAATCAAAGAATCCAACATAAATGCATGTTGATTTTAAGATGTAATATAGGAGAGAGAAAAGAAGAATCAACACTTTTGTTTTATGAGAAGTTTCGTGAAGCTTATAATGAGCTTCCAATGGGTGTTGATTTTCAAAAATCTACATATATTGAAATGTTTCTAGAGCTTAGTATGCCTGAATCAGTCAGTTGGTCTACATCCCCTAGAGAAGAAGCAATTGAATATACCATAGAGTGGATGGATTTTATTGAGAAATCATAATCTAAAAATGCTGAGGATGTTGAATATGAATCTAGTTATGTAGATGATGCTGAGTCTTCTTGTGCTAGTAATGTTGATTATGATGTTGATAATGAAGTCTATGAACAAAAATATGATGAAGATGAATGTGTAGTTGGAAATAACTCCATTGAGCTTGTATACTTTTCTTTTTCTCAGCATAATAATGCAGATTTATTGTTTCAGTTTGATGAAGTTTTGTGTGAACAACAAGAGCATGGCTATGATGCGGATGTAATTTTTTGCAGTGATTCCTTTGCACAAAAAAATACAAGTCAAGAATTCTGGATTCTTGTTTCTAATAAGGAATAATTTTGTAGCATTGAGCAAGAGGCCGAAGAAATTGATTATGAAGTCCAATACCCATTAAGCAGTGAGAAAATTTCAAAACTCTTAGATGATGATTTTCAGAGGTATGCACCTAAATTTGATTCTAGAGTCTCATGCCCGACAAATATATTTTTTGATAAAGATGATGTTAGTGAGGGTGTGAAATGTGAAACATATGCTGAGATCCTTTTCCCTATTTTTGAGGCAAATAATATGCAAGTTGAAAGCACATATGATTGTGAGAAATTTGATGATGTCATTTATGATGAATATAAAGATGTATGTGCTAGTATGGATTTAGATTTTCATGAGCCTAGTGTCAGTGATTCTTGTATACACCATGATGCTAAAGAAAGTGACAAATCTGAATGTGTTTTCTCAGATTTGCAAGTGATTAAGAAACCATTGACTGACAATTCTTTTCCATGTTTAAAAGATGCCGATAAGAATTTTGATCAACAAGCTATCTCTGATTTTATGCAGTCAATTTTTTGTTTCGAGATGTTCAATTTTAGCTTTCAAAGTAATGTTACAAAAGAATCTTGTTCTTTGTTGCAAACTAATGTTCAGTAGATGGATGTTTCCAGCCATGAGAGTGAGCTAGAATGTTTCCTCTTTCAGCAAGTCATTGATAGTGAAGGGTGTAATATTTTGTTGTCACACAATGATCAACACTCACAGTGGTTTGATGACTTAGTTTTTCCAACTGATGGCGAGTTTACTGATTGCTTTTTGTTTTATATGTTGAAGATTCAGGGAAACATTTTTTTATCATGTTGATGCAAGTAATAGTTTCAGTTTACCTTTGATCTATGGGGATGAAAAATAGATGTATGATAGAGGTAAGAGCTTATTCTAGTTTTGAGGATTTGGGAATTTTGTAAATAATTTCCTTGTTTGTACAGTTGCTTTCCTTTCAGTTGTGTGGTGTGTTTTTTGTCAATAAGGGTTCCCAGTTTTTGAAAGGAGAAGAGAGAAGAGAAAGATTTATTTTGATTTTTGGGGTGTTCTACTTCTACCAATGTTTTTGATTTCTCTACATGCCCGCATGAGGCATGTGTCCCCATTTAGAGCCACTATTGGGACTCAAAAATGCAACAAGGGTTTTTGAGTACCTTGTTAATCTTTTGCATTTTGACCCCCTATAATTGCTTTTTGTGCCTATTTTCCCAGATAAATTTTTGAGGCCTACCATGCATGTCAGGTGTTCATTACCATTTTTTTGACATATGAAGACATCCCAGGTCATCAGATTCAAGTTTTGAGTTATTTCATGATGTCTTGTTTTGAGTACTTGTCTAAATTTGCATTTGCTGCCTAAGTGTCATTTTGTTGTAACATGCCCAGTTTGCATTTGAATAACTTGTGTCCTTTTGAGTTTCATGGACTGCCACTTTGGGATTGTTTAATATGTATATAAAATAGCTTATGTTTCAAAACCCAATCCATTTTGAGTCTGCTTGATAAGTTTTCGGATCCCCCAAAGTTGGTTGTCCAGAATTGTCTTGTTTTTGTGTTTTGCCCAGAAGTCTGAGTAGCCCTGTTTGACCGATTATAAATTTTGACCATTTGACCTAGTTGAGAAAACTCTTTTTGCACTATCTTCTAGAGGTCAATAACTTCATGTGTCTCTATTTTCAGGTCATGAAAAATTCGTTTGGGCAGTTTGCCAATCTGATTTCGTTTGCAGTTTTTAACATTATAATGCAGATCCTTAGCACATTTTAGTCAGAAGCCCTATTTTTGATGTTATATATTGAATACCATGAGTGGTCATATCAGTAAAATAGTTCCCCTACCTTATAGACAAAATTTACTCCAAGTTTGCAAGGTTTCAAGTCATGAGGGTTTCATGTGCACACTTTCCTAAACTCTTTTCATTTGCAGAAATTGTTATTTCTCATGTTCTTTTCCTATAGTTCTAAATGGCCACCTTCAAGGGTCTTCCAAATGTGTCTAGTTGATCATCATGAGATTCCTTTCTGGATTCATGCTCTCCATATAACATATTTTCAATATCCAGGAGCTCGGATCTTCAGGAGTGGATTTGATATTCTTCACAAGATGTTTTTAAGCGCAATTCATTATATTTGTGTGTGAGTACCACTACAATGTCGCAAAATGATCATGTTCGATGGGAGATGCATAGAGGAATGTGAATCATCAGGATTTTTCTATGAGAATAAAAATTTTCTATCCATCTTGGAGCTACTGAAATATCACAAGCATGTTTTGTATGTTGATATTGACATTCACCATGGGGATGGAAGTTTTTCAAGTCCAAGTTTTGCTTCAAGAGAACAAGGGAGGATATTAAATCTTCAAGCCAATGCAAATGGCAGGTTGCATAGAAAATAAAATCAATTATGATTTCCTTACATGCCCCGTAGGTAGTGAACCATGGAAGCATGCGCAATGAGTGAAGGTCAAATAAAGATGATTTAAAACATTGAAGTTAATTGCAAATGAGGTTTCTCTAAGAAAGGAGAAGCCAATGTTGTTTTTTATAAAACCAACTCAAATACACATGGCCCGCCCATTGTTTTAAGCAATGTTTTCATAAAGTATAATGTGGAATCATTTAGAATGCACATGAATCCAACAAAATAACAAAGAATAAAGCTTACGCGTGGTAAGTGGAAGACTAGAGGCTGCACAACAACAAGTACAAATAGAAATCCCGCGCATGGGATCAAAAAACACAAAAAAATCATAGAAAATTGCAAAGTGAAGGAGACCCTACGTGTGATGCAAGGAGGATTGCGTAGAAATCAAATTGGAAGGTTGTGTTTCAAAAGAGTTATAAAAAAAACATTGCAAATGTCAATGCCTACGCTAAGCATGGAAAATCCATCGCAGACATATGGAGGAGGCATTCCAAATCAATCCAAGAAAATAGAAATTGGTAGGAGAATGCGCAAATTTTTTAATAGGATATTTTCAAAATTTTAAACCTCAGTCCAATGCAAATGGCGAGTGTCAACCAGAGGGAAAGCTTGTGCAAGACAAAATCAATGGAAGGGGTTGCATAGTGTAAGGAGGTGCTGCGCAGACATAGGAAGAGCCCACACATGGGACAAAAAATTGCAAATGCTAATGATAGATGTAAAACCAAAAAGGATGTCTACAATACAAAGTAGAACAAGAAGAATGCGCAGTACGGAGAGGAGCTAAAAGAATAAAAAATGCAAAAGTGCATTATCCCACATTGCTTGTGGGTGGGATTTCTGAAGAGTTTTTAGGTGCCCATGCTCACTTTGTGATTTGAATAAGAAACTAAGGCTCCCTAGTGAGGCCCTTAGCTAGGAAAGTGCATAAGGTGGTGGGCCCCATAGTTTTGAGCACAAATATGCATGTAAGGCTTTAAAACATTAAAAGGTTTAATCCCACATTAACCCCAAAATTGAGCATTGTAGTGCTTAAAAAGTAAAGCACAAACATAGTAATTTTAAAATGAGGAGGATCTCCACACACCTGTATAGGAGGTGCCTCATTTTGCATGCTAGGTAGGAGACTTTGAAGGAAACATGTTTTTGGTGGGACCTGCACACAGAGGAGACTAAACACGTAGTGGCAGGGTGTGAAGTCGCAAGATGAAACCGCGGTTAGGAAAAACATTGTGAGATTATGCCCAACAGTCAATTAACCACCATGTGTGATCTCTAGTAGTCAACTAACCACAATGCTAGGTCATTAGATGCTGGCAGTTAGTGGCCAAACATTTCAAGATTAAGCCCAGCCGTCCGATCAGATCTAGATCAAGGGTTGCCTCATAATCTCAGAACAAACCCAGGGTTAGAAAATTGATTCTGAGATTCAAAGATACACTAGCCTAGATGAACCTAGGGTTTAGGATGAGTTAAGGTTAAGTCTAGTTATAGGGCAGTGAACCAACACATGACACTTGACAGATTCTGGTAAGTTATGGGGGCAAAAATGCATAAAAGAGAAATTCCAAGATAGGGAAATGTGAATATTTAAAAGGTAAAAAGAATTAAAAAGAATATAGTCTGCAGAAATATCAAAATGGAAAATAAATTCAAATATGCATAGAAAAGTATATCAAATGCAAAAATTGAAATAATGTGCAAGATTAAAGAATTGAAACTTCATAGTTTTATCATATAGTCTTGTGCAATATTTAATATTTCAAGCTTGAAAGAGAAGCATTTATGGAAGAATTTTTCTCAGAGAATGAAATCAGATTTTTAAGAGGCAAGTAGAATAAAATTTGTTAAAGATTATGATTGCAAGCAAGAGGCAATTACAGGAGAAGATTAGATCATTTCCTTGGAGGAGAAGATATTTGTTTGGAGATAGACAGGTGTTAGTGGCTGAGTTTGGCTTTCATTTTCTCCTATATCTTGCTTATTCTCTATTTTACAAGGATGGTGAAATTAAAAATAATGGGCAGTATTCTGATTCTTGAGTCTTGTTTTTCTGAGTTCTTTGTCTTGTGAATATGTTGAATCAGATAGCAATTTAATAAAAAACAATGGAATCCTTGTTCAATACTTGTCGATGTCTTTGTGTCTTGTCTTGAAATCTTGTGTGTTAATCTGTAAGGGATTTTAATGCACTGGTTATAAGGTAGTTTTGAATTGTGTTTTTGAGTTTCTTTCAAGGAGGGAGTAAATCTTAGAGACAAATTCTGAGGGTTCAAGGTTTGTACATGAATTTGATGTCCAGGTGTTGGAGTGAAAAGAGTGATTTGTAAGGCACTTCACTTTGTTTCTATCTATTTGGAGTTAGAGGGTTTTCTATGGATGTATGTTTATTTGAATCTGTTGCCCAATAGACAAGGCAATGGTCTTTGCTGGTTATGCAGTCCTCATCATCAATCATTTAAAACTTGAATATGTTTTCATTTCTTGTCTAAGAGCATGGATGTTTAGGACCTGTATTGAATAGTACAAACATTATTGGTGATTCATTAAAGAACTGAATCCTTTAGGTTAGCCTTCCTGAGTTTTTAAATCAAAGAGAAGAAGGATGAATATCCTTGTCACATTGGCCATTTTTCTA
Source organism: Thuja plicata (assembly GCA_018584345.1). Taxonomy (NCBI): domain Eukaryota; kingdom Viridiplantae; phylum Streptophyta; class Pinopsida; order Cupressales; family Cupressaceae; genus Thuja; species Thuja plicata. The sequence continues at coordinate 710,066 of MU228094.1, forward strand.
CAATGTTGTTTACTCTTGTCAAAATCATGGATTGGCTTTTGAAGCTCTACATCAGTTGTAGTAAAAGACATTAGTAAATCATTGTGAGAATCTATGAATCCACTATCTAATTTATTGGAAGATAATAATTCAAGAGGTACACACACCTGAGTCTGTGGAGCTTGAAGTAGGAGGATCAAATCCTCATTAATTAGTATTTTACTTGCAAGAATCATAAGTTGGGAATCATAGAGTCAATAATTGATGCTTATAAAGATTTTGCAATAAAAATTACTAATAGGGTCCTCAATTTTGGTAACCAAGACAATGTAGGTATCATTGAGCTATCATAATAGCTTTCCCATTCTGATGAAATCTCTAGCTGCATGAGTCATGTCAAGGCCCAAAATATCCCATAATTCTTAAAAGAACACTGAGGGGAACCCATCAGGTCTGGGATTTTTGTAGGCACCCATGGAAAAAACATCCCTTTTGACTTCAGAGTTAGAGACCCAAGAGAGGAGGAGGTTGTTGTCAACATTAGTTACAGTCCTCAGGAGGTGGGAGAGAAGTTGATGTTGTAGGTCCTCCACTTTCTCAGAGTCCATTTTAGAAAAGAGGTGAGTAAAATACTTAGTAGCCATAGTTTCTAAATGAGTGGTATCAAAGACCACAACCCCTATGTTGTCCCTAGGGGTGCAGATAGAATTCATTTTCTTGTGCTTGCAGGAAGATCTGTGGAAGAAAGAAGTATTGCAATCTCCCTCCTCAAGCCACTGGACACATGATCTCTGCTTCCAAAAGACTTCCTCATTGGCCATGAATTCCTTCCAAATATTCCTAGTAGCTTCCTTCATTGTGTAGGTCTGGGGAGAGGTCACAAAAATCCATCTGCTATTAGAGGACCTCAAGATTCCCGAAAAGATGCTTCTTGGTTTGAAGATATCCCCAAAGTTGGTTTTTCTCCAGCCTTTGACAGCTCCCCTCATAATCTCAAATTTTTTGTAACATGGAACATAGCACAAACCTTCACTGGGGTGGACCACCAATGTTTGACCTTCTCACAGAAGTTAGGGTGGGATATCGACATAATATCATATCTGAAGGGAGCATGGATAGGGTGCTGATTTTCCACCCATTTGAGAAAGAGTGGACTGTGGTCTGAGGTGGTTCTGGGTAACACAAACAAAGAGGAAGAAACTCCCAAGTCCCATGAGGAGGAGGGTAAGAAATAGTTAAGATGGACCTAGACAAGGTGAGGCCCCTTCTTTTTATTGGACCATGTGAAGGGGTTACCCGTCATTTCCATATCATAGAGGCCACTATTATTGATGAAGATAGATAAGTCTCCCATGTTGTCAGTGAAGTCCATCAAACCCCCAAGATTTTTAGAGGGGAACATGGGGGAGTTGAAGTCACCCACTCCCATAATTTTGGAGCCCTTAAGGGTGAGGAATTAAGAGGATAGCTCACTCCACACCACTATCCTCCTAGGGTGGGTGTTGGGGAACACACATTAAAGTTGTGCCATTTTTAGCCTTATTTGTGAAAGTAACCGCAAGGTAGCGTTGTGATAAATGAAGGGCATCCCCAATAACATGTAAGGGGTTCCATAGGGTGTAAATGCCCCCAAATCCCTTGATTCCTCCAAGTAGAATAAATGGGCCCCTATCATAACCTCCCCACTAAAATATTCAAATTACTATAATTCATCTTTACCTCTTGCAAAAAAAGAATGTCCACCATGTATTTATTAATATATTGTATAATAACATAATATTTCTGAGGACTGTTGATGCCCCTAATATTACCAGAAAGAAAAAATATTTCTTACCTTTTTGGCTTAGGTCGAGGGTGAGCTCCCTCCCTGCAGCAATCTCCCTTGCAACATTTTCTTGTCTTTGGGATTTTTTAGAAGGTCTTCCCACCTTTTCCTTAGTGCCAACATCCACCTTCTTGTTAATGGATTTTCTCTACTAATTCTACCATTCAGCCTCATCATCAGCTGACATGCTTAGCACCTTAGGTGTCAGGATGGGGTCAGACATAGCTATCAGGGAGAGCACACCTGGTAGGGGGCACGCAACCAACCCAGAAACTGATTCTCCATAAGGGGAACCTTTTAGAGGTATCAAGGGATCCAAGGGATGTTGACCCAAAATTCCATCTGCATCCAAGGCCATCTTTGGTGGTAGATACATGATCTTGTCACCTGTTATGGAAGTACCAGATGATATTTCTCCATCTTCAAGCCCAGAAAGAGTTGAGGCCACAACCATCAAAACAGAGGGAGGTCTGCATGGGGTTGCATCCTCCAGAGGGGTTTAGCTACAAGCTCCCATCTCATTTACATCCAAAGTGGCCATGTTCTTTATCTTGAGCTCCTTCTATTGGGGATCCATGTAGTTTTCCATCATGTGGCCTTTTGAGTTACATGTTTGGTAGAAGAGACTGACATTCTCATAGACTATGGCCTGAGTCCAACGGTCAAGTTTAGATTTTAGGACCGCAAAGTTAGGTAGGGTTTTTTTATCGTTAAATTGACATAGAACCTAGCAAAAAGAAGGAATGAATTTGTTAGAGTAACCATATCCACCGAGATATAATTCCCAAAAGAGTCCCCAATCCACCTAAAGACCTGCTCATCCCAGAACTCAAGGGGGAGGCTAGGTTAGTGGATCCAGATCGATGCCATCTACCAAGATCAACAGATGGATCAAAGCCTGGTTTCCTCTTAGCACGAGTGAGAAAGTGTTTTCCATACAACTAAGATCTGAAGAGGATAAAAGAAATATATTCCAAAGTAGTGAATCTGAAGAGGAACAGACCTCTCGAAATTGCAGAGACCACCACACTTCCTTTGATTTTCTGTTGGGTTCCCACCCACTTCCTCACCACATCAATGGTGGGATAGAAGTTGAAAAATATACCCATGATAGCCAGGTTCATATCTACCATAGTTATGTCCACAACAGAGTCCGGGAGGGTAATTTTAGTTCCTTCCTCTGTGAGAGAAAAAACATCCAAAATGGATTCTAGACTACCCTGGGGGGCCCACATGCACACCTTTCTATTTAACCTTGGGGGGAAATATTTTGGTAGGGAATCCAAAGTACTTGCTGCAGAAACCTTTGCAGGCTCAACAACCAATTCACCTGTAGTAGAATCTGGGTGGGGGTCATCGGACGGGAAGGAGAAGGCTCCCCCAGGAAAGACCACCATTTCAAAATTTCAAAAAAGCTTGCAGTCCATGAAACGTTGTAGACCCACTCTCAGACTACATTTTTTTTACAAGCTAATGTTGAATGCGAGAGTGTTTTCTATTCTAAAATTTGAACCAAAAGTTACCTTTTAAAAAATATATAGAATGATGCTTGACCCTTGAACATAAAAAAATTAAATGACATTGGAATTTAAATATAAAAATACATATTTATATAAATGAGCTACAACTATTCACAAATATAAATGAGCTACAACTATTCACAAATTTCATTATTTAGAGGTATTCAAGCCCAAATCCTAAAACACCAAAGTCCAAACCCGCAAAACTCAGTGTTTTCCACTAAAAGGGCATTTTTTCAAACAATTTAAACAGAGATTTTGATATGCCATGTATATAAAAAAAAGTGTCTTTAGAAGCATGTCAGCGTATGGATATCCAAATTCATAGTTTTAAATCCAAATTATACCACCTCTTCCAATATGACCTGAAATATGTGTAGCTTATGGATTTCCAAAGATATTACTATTTTTAAGTTGTATTTCCAAATGATCTGATATTTTGGATGATGTGTTGTGGAAAATATATTAGATGGTCATCACCATTAAATAAAAATAATACGTCTGAGATAAAGGTTTATAAACCAAGTCTACAATTTTAAGGGAGGTTGGCACACTCTCATGATTGCAGGATTAACTTGGTTTAAGATTAGCTATCTTGGTATGTTGATTGGTGGTCTAGAACTTTGGAAAAATTGCCAATTAAGTGTACAGTGAATTTATCCTACTAATTTGAATAGAGATTTAATCAATGGAATCATATGTTTACACTTGAAATTGAGTAGGCTTGGCCTCACTTCAATAAGAAGGTGGGTATCTATAGCATGGGATTTGTGTTATTTGAGTTATGGAAAGACATGAAACTCATTCCAAGTTCAAACATAAACCAATACTCCCTACTTCGTGGGTCATAAATACTCTTGAAGAGTCCACTTTAGCAAAGTTGTGTCATTATCCACTTTAGGGAAGTGTGTCATTATCTTTGTAATTTATGAGGAATAAATTGTAAGATAAATCCTTGAATGATGTTATATGAACAGTAAAGAGTTCACAAGGAACCAATGTTTTTAATGGAGTCATATCTACCATATTTTATGAGGAGTGAGTTCATTCTTATTAAAACAAAAAACCATGTATGGATGTGAAATGATAATATAGGAGAAAATAACACCACATTTTAATGGTCAATTGGGATAGGCATCTAAATTCAAGAAATTAAATCTATGACAAATGGATCTATGGTTATTTGAAAATTAATATAGAAATTAAATATGGATGCTCAAAATTATGCAGATTATGAGTTTTATGTAGCAAAATTCTTAACAATCCTTATTCCAATGTTATACTTAAAGGTTGGGGTTGGTACGGGTTTTTGAGCCTTACTAAAGCCTATTTTGATATAAGATTTTCAAGGTTTCTAAATTAGTACAATTATAAAGTTGTTTTAAGTTTTTGAACCTTTATTATTCATATTCATTTGAATAAAAATATTAGTGGTTTCATGTCTTGTTTGGTGCAATATAGTGAGGGAATTATAGTTGTAGTCAAGGAATTATAAAATGATCCATCCATATTCATTTCTAGTAAAAATGTATTCTCAATATTCAAGAAGTGTGATTTATGATATTTATTAGAGTAGGAAGATAACTAATAGATTGGCATGAATAAGAATGCAAATTTGGTTACAACACTATTTTTATTTAATGGTGTATAGGGTTTTTATATCGAGTAATAATTTCTCTACACATGTCTCTTAGTATTGCCTTGGGAATTGCTTGAACATGAAATGTTTCAAGATACAGTAGGAAATAATTTGCAAACGGATAAGAAAAAAATGTATTAATTAGAGTTTTGAGTAGGTAGCTTATTAAAAAAGATTGCATTATAGTATCTTCTGTATTGTATAATACATGTTATTCCAAAATAACTATTATTTGTAAAATTTGATAAATTTTCTCCTTAAATTTAGTTAGTGGTTGATATATGGATAGAAATACCTTTATAGACATTTAAAAATTACTAGCATAATTATGTTTCACTACTTTATCTTTTTTCATCAATTCTTTTACCAATATTAATTTTAAATAATTTTGAATTCTTTAGTTATGTAGACATTGAAAATCAACTAACTCATTTCACATAATCTCTTCTTCTTAAATTAATAAAATAAATTTTTATTTAATTAAACAAACATCATTGCTTCTTTCATAATTCAAATTTAATTTTTTTCTTTATTACCACTTTAATTAAATAATTTTTAATTGTTTAATTATTTTATTAATAGTTCATTTCTTCTATATTAATTAAATAATTCTAATTGATAAATAGAATTATATTTTTCTACCCTTACATGTTAATCAACTAATTGTAAATTGTTTACTTAATTCAGATGATTATACTTCTAGTTCACTATAATTAAATAGTTATTTAATAAATTGATTCTTATTCTATAATTAAATAAACTAACAATCACACCCTAGTATGCAATGGCTATGTCGAAGAGTTGTTGAAGGTAAATTAAGAAATAATTAGGTATTTTCTTTTTATAAATGTGTGTAGTACATGAGGTCAATCAATAGGCTATTTAGAAAATGATGTTTTATGTGCAACAAAGGTCTCAATGGGAAAGTAAACAACTATTGGTTCCAAAAAGTGGAAGTTCCATAATCATCACGCTACACTAAGTAGTAGTTTTACTACACATGCAAAAAATAATCAAATTTCTAATTTTAGCACACATTAAATTTAATTTGGGGGGATTCAAAATGAATTTCAAGATTCAAGTGTTCCAACTTCCAAGTGAATTATATTTAGGCGACCACCATGAAAATTAGTGTTACAAAGTTTTTGCAAACTTGTAAGTTATCTTAGGGACTAAAAGGTGTTGTTTTAGGTAGGTTGGGTGCCTAAACGGGCTAAGATTCTATTAAATTAATTAGATATAGTAGAGAAGGGTGACCAGTTAGCTCACTTTTGGTAAAATTTATTTCCAAGCATTCTGGTTCTCCAAGGTTAAAATCCTTGTGTCTTTAACTATTATATTATTGTCTCTCAATTTTCTTTTTGCTTGATTATGCAAGAGTGTACAATTATTTGTTCCTTTATTGTACACGTGGTTTGCATATGCGTAGCCAAAATATTGCTAGGTAGGAACTAATAAAATGTATGGAAAGTACATGTAATGAGAATAATATTTATTGATGTGTGCACAAACAATAATATAATTGAACCCTCCTGAGGGGTGGTCATGTATCTCATCATTGCAAAGGGCTACTATTATATTTCCTGTAGGGGTGGATGCCACTTGCTATATGGAATAGTAAAGAAGCAAATTATATAGCTTTGAAAGGGATACCCACTATGTTCCACAGTGCTCTATAGATGGGGACAAGGATGAGGATGATGAAGGATGCATTTTAGGGATGATAAGATAGAGGGAATTTTCAAGGATGGTAGGGGATTACAATATATGTATATGTAAAAAGTGAGAGAAAGAGATTTTTCAATATGATTAACTAATATTAAGTAATATAAAATCAAAATTAAGATATTGACAATAATATAGCAGTAATATAT
>MU228094.1:717028-735504 GCA_018584345.1 Thuja plicata
GAAATAAGTCTTAAAACAACTATATAAAAGTTAAAAATTATATAAGTTCCTCAAAGTTAAATTAGGAAGGAATTTTAAAACAATCTTATTTTAATGTCATGAGAAATTTTTTAAAACATTATAAAAAGTTTCCTTACCATCACTGACATATATCCATCCCCATGATGGTAAAGAGATGTCCTAATGTCCCAAGTTGCCTTGCAAACAACCAAATATCTCAAAATGTTTCATGTTCCTATATTGCGTTTCCAAAGTATTTTTAAATTTTAACTATTTTCAGGGACAACAAAGGGGAATCCCTTGTCATCTCACCATACACAAAATGTCATTATGGATAGTGATAGGGGTTTGAAGGCCAAGAAATTATCTCCATCGAACATAGGTTAAATATGTTCCCTATTGCTATGTTTGATTTCAGTTGTGTAAGGTTTTTTGTATCACTAGATGGATCTTGGAGTGTGATTTGAAATGACGATGCAAAAAAATTCACACAATCAATTCAGGAATTGGAACAATAAATATCTCATGGGTTGTGGAAATCGACTAGCAATAATTAAATACATTGTCAAAATGTCATTGCATTTTAATTTCCTAGAGACTCATATTTGATATATTTGATTCAAAATTAGTAGCCATATCTTGTTCTACTCTACACATGTGTTTATTAATGTACACTTGAAGTTTTATCTTATTGTATAAAACCATATCACAAGCTGTATGTTAGTGTTCATATTAGACAAAAATAAAATTCAAATTATATTAAACGAAAAAAAATCAAATAATTTGTAATTAAATTTTTCTAATATAAATATTTTAGATATATATTAAAATTAATTTATTAAAAATATATAAAATATAAAAAATAATAATACATATAAAAACTTGGGTTGAAGGTCTAGCTCAATTAGCGGGAGCTTTTTATAGTTTAAGCATCAGGTCACGAGGTCTAGTCCCCCCAACCTATGTGGCACCTGAGGACATGTCGTGCTAGCATCACCGGTGATGTGAAAATGTTTACCTGGTGCATGTTGTAGTTTATAGGCGTTGCTATACCCCATTCCTATAGTTTAAAAAAAATGTATAAAAAATTAAATTATAAAAAATGTACATTAGGGATTAAATAGTTGATCAAAATGCAAATGTAAAAAATCCAAGAAACTTTATCATGCATACCTTTTGACTATTATGAAGGGAAAGACAATAAAATTGAGGAAAGAGTAACTAAATTGATATTTTGAGCATAAAATACTAAGCCATTTCTAGAGAGTATACATAAGATAGTGAAGCTCATATTAGTATCCCTTAGCTCTACAATGAAAAGATGAATCCTCACCTCAAATCAATCTATTCAACACTTGGATCTTGACTTGTTTTGAATTAGATTGTATTAAATTATAGTATTAATATTTTAAGTATGACAATGTTATTCGTTATTATAATTTTTTTATATATATAATAGTTTAATTATAGGATATAAATTTATAAAAAGAGTGTGAGTATTTATGTTGGATAGAAATTTAAAACTCCAATCTTATGATCCTTTATTTAAGTAGTAGAAAATCGATACAATAATAAGCTAGCAAATGGTTTGACATTTCAGAATCTAAAATATAACATAATATTTTAATTATTTGGTACTATTTTTATTTATTATTTATATAATATATTTATTATTTTAAAACTAAATTAAATTTAATATTATAATAAAATAATTACTAAAAAAAAGAAACGAATCTTCTACGAAGTGCGATCTCGAATGCGAACCTTGAAAGGCAGAAAGATTTTTTCAGCAAAACCAAATACGTGATCTCGAAGGCTTCATATGGATTTTATTCTACATTTTAATTTCAGAGAAAGGCTCCCCTTCATCACTCAGATGATAATCTAGGGTGGAAAAATGTTAGATCCATAAAGATCAGAAAGGCCAAAGCTAGGGCATCCCATTCTTTACAACCTCCTCTTTCGTGTCCTTCCTGGTATTATCATTCCAATAAATTTCATCTACTACATAATATTGAGGAAGGCTCCCTAAAACCTTCTATGAGAATGACTCTTACTGATATCCTGCAAGATAATCCTAAAGGATTTAAAAATGTTTATCTCAACAAAAATGATAACATGGGTTTCCCTACAACGGTCGGATGACATCAGAATTAAAGGGATACCAATTTTTCTAAGGGAGATAAGTCATGTTAAACCCACAGTGGTTGAAAAAATCATAAATTTAGGGAAAAAGCCCTCTACCTTTATTTTTTAAGATAAAATCACCATTGAAATTAATAATGATTCCAAGGATGTAATGCGTAAGCACTTCATGAACAAAGGGATCTTTTCTAGATGGTGTGGCTTGGGGTCCTCTAGTGAAGTGGTAGCTGATTGGTTTTAAGAAAATTTTAAAGGTTAGGTAGGTATAACTGTGTTACCTGAATATTTCTTTTATATTTAATGTCATAGCATTAATATGAAAATAAATTTTCTGTCTATCAAATCTCCTCAATATTTAGGGCATGATTTAAAATTCATATATTGGACTTCAAATTTTAATCCCCAAGAGATGAAATACTTTAAGGTATATAGATGGATTATGCTTCTTAACCTCCCTATTGAATTAATGGATAAGGTAATTAATAAGAAAATTAGAAATCAATTAGCGAATTTTGTAGGATTTGAGGAAAATATAAATTTATTATACTATGACTGTGTGATATTAGTTAAAATGGATATTGTGTGTGTGAAATTTGCGTACCTATTTCTCACAAACACTCAATAGATCATTCCATGCATGGTTAGATAAATGAAATCAAATAACAACATATAAACCATACTAAATTGATCCATTGCCTCCTAAATAATGTGAGTATGATTGATCTCATATTTTTCAAGCATTACTAGTGACTTGACTACACCAAGGCGGAGGATTTAAACATGAATGCATGATTAATCTATGTTTTTGGATTTTTTTGATTGCAAATATGATGAAAACTAACCTAAATTGTTGCAAACCAATAACAAAATTAAGCTAGATGAAATCCATGATTCAATGCTAAAATATAATATGCAAGATAAATCAAGAACAAACTAGCATGATAACAATACTATTTAATTGCAATATTCTCCTAGATGATCATATATTGTGTTTCTCTGATTATATATGAATTGAGAGGTGAGCGCGTAATTTTATAGAGAACTCAGATAAAAGAGAATCAATATTGATTTATAAGGAGTGATCAAGATTCTCCCATAATTAGCACAATCCTTGTGAGTTTGAGATGATTGTATACTTTCTTGAGTGATTTATTGAGATAGCTTTATTGAATGTTTTTCTGATTGATTTATTCAACTTTCCTTTTTCAACTCCAAGTTTGATTTTTGATTTATTCAACTTTACCTTTTCTCAAAATATTAATTCTATTTCTTAAATCAATCCCTTTTTATGATTTAATGGAAAATTAATTTATTTAATAAACATGCTAGGATATATAATAAATAAATAAGATTAAAATGATTTAATTGCTAGATAATGTTGATATTTGAGATTTTAATTGATTTAGTGATTAAATACAACCTAGTGATCGGATCAGGTTGAATTGATGAAAAAAATTGCCTCTGGTTAGGACTTTGATGATTAAAGATAGGTTAATTGAGATTAGGGGCTTATAGTTTAGAAGATCATTTTTGGGTGATTACATTTGCCCCTCTTTGAATTGATATGTGAGCAGTGCATCAATTCAAAGAATGTATGTTGTTGAAGCACAAAATAGTTTGATATGAAGTGGTGAAACTATTCCCAAGGAGACAAATTGACTCCAAGATAGATTGAATGAAGACCGATTGAAGATTCAAAAGAGACCGATTCTAAACTTGATGGAACTAGACCCGATGAAGAAAGACTAGAATGTTCAGCCTGATGTTAACCGATAAGATTAATCATCTATCCAATGATGATGGTGACAAATAACCAATTTGATGTGAAGCGATGAAATTGATCAATGTTAGAAAGATTCTTAAATCATAAGATTGATATAAAGTGAATAACTAGCTTTATGCTTGGTGAGATAAAATTGATTATCGTTAAGAGACTGATTGAGATAGTTGACTTGATATGGATTCTGATGAAGCCAATTATCAGACTTAAGAGGACAATATCAGATTGATGTGATGCAATAAAACATATATGCCCATAGAGATTCGACTGTGTTGCAATAAATTATATATTTGTCTGAGTGACTTGATACGAAGCAATGAAATCACACTCTCAAAAGGATCAAAGAAACCTCAACTTGATATGGATTCTGATGAAGTTGAGATGCCCCTAGCAATGAGGTCTTGTTTGATTGACAAATTGATTGTTGAAGATGATGTAATCATCATGCCCCCTCGAGAGAGAAATCAAAATTTAGTGATGACATAGAAAAGATTTGATCTATTTTGGATTGAGTTGTATATGTTTAGGAACACTTTCTGCGCTTGATTAGGGTCTTGTTGACCAAATTTGACCATAGTTGACTAAAATTGAAGACATAGATTGAGAAATGATTAGAAAGAATTCCAAGGTGGTTTGATGTTATGAAGATTGATTGCACAAGTGGTCAACTACATTTGACCATAAATTTGATTTGAGATTTTGACTAAAAAAGTGATATTAGATTTCAATTTCGATCCCAAAAATGAACTCAGGACTGTCAAATTCAAATTCCACGCTCTCATAAGATATATATACAGTTTAATGAGAAATTTTATCATGCCAGAAACACTTGAAATGCAAAAAAATAAACATGAATTCAACCTAGGACTTATTCACAGGTTTTAAAATACTAATTTTCATCATTGAGCCTTCGGGACAAGGAATGTCATCACTACCTTCACTGGTGAGGAAAACATGAGGATATAAATATGACATTGATTAGATTGAATGATAGAGATAGACATAAGAACCAAGGCATAAATTCCCAGGATGAAATGAATGTCATGTCCTTTAGATATTGCAAGGGAACATGAGAACCATGACATAAAGAGCCAAGATGATCTGAATACTTCTTATGTGCAAACACACTAGATAAAATAAAGATCCTTCTTTTCCTATGAAATAGTGATTGTTTTGTCTACAATGAACCTTTTATCATTCATAACCTTGGAAAAATTTAGCATGTATACCCATAGTGGCCCGTACGTTCACATCCTAGGATAAATATTCAGATTGCATAGTGTAAACACCCAAAAATGGACAGGCTTGCGACTTTATATTAAAAACACTAATTTTCATCTATTAATTAATGGTTTTTAATCATTAATTAATCATCTACTTTCCTCTAAATTCATTCCCCAAATCATCTAATCAAATTCCCAAAATTAATTAAATAATTAATTTTATTTAATTAATTAACCTTAATTGATTAATTACCATTAATTAATTAATTCAATTCAATTTCCTATAGTTTAAATTCAAATATTTAAACTTACTAATTAAATTCTTCCAATTAAATTAATTTAATTTCATTCAATAAAGCAATTCTAAATCTAAAAGAATTCAATTATCTCACATGTTGAAAATATTAATTAAATAAATGAATTAAATATTCATTTATCTTCAAAGAGATAACTCCAATCATCTCACATGGGTTACTCCACCCATTTCTCCAGTCCACATGGGTAACTTCACCCACCTCTTCAGTTAAAAAAGGTAACTCACAATTAGCTCTTCAATCAACCAAACTCTATCTCCTCTTTACCAATTGAAGAGGTGGAGTTTACTGATGGCGTCTCCAGTTCCTTTTAATCTCAAACATTCATCTCCCTATCTCTGGGATTGATCTCAACCGTTTATATCATCACCAATTCCTATATAATAAACCCTTCATAAACATTTGAAGGATCCAAGATTTCAATCTCTCGTGCACCATTATTATGTCAGTTTGGTTCTAGCATTCAAGTCATCTTGCGATCATACACCCATTTCAATTAGAAAATTCTTGACACTTCTCAAGTCAAAGATGCTGCCCTGCCAAAACTAAGTATCAAGAACAATGTTTCGGAAGGAGTAGAGAGAAACAATAGAAGCTTCAAGCATTGTGGGGTTTTCATTTATTTGTTTTCCTTTCTCTTACTTGTACATTTTATTGATTACATTTCCGGTATTCACTTTAGTAGTTATTGTGTACTTGATTTATATCATTTGTAAAACCTTTGCTACTAACCCTTGCCTTTGGAAAGCTTGGGAACCACGAATCACGAAAGAAGAGGTGTACATTTTGGTGAACCCGACGTGAATCAAAAAACCCAAATATCTCTTGTAGATGACAAATAGTATTGATCAACCACAGCCTTATGGTCGCAAATATAAAAATCTCTTTTTTTGATATCTGTGTTATTTCACAATTGCTGGTTTTTTTTGTAATTGATGAAACTGTGCCACAATCGACTGGTTTAATACTGCAATTGATTGTAGGATTTCATAGTATTATTCTGTCATCTTCTGTCTTCTTTCTTCTGGTACTTTTCTGTAGTTGCCCAATCTGTGCCGCAATCATCATTATGTTGCCACAATTGCCCGATCTGTGCTACAATTGACAGTGCTTCTCCGAAGTTGCCAGTGCTTTGCCGCAATCGCCAGATCTTTGCCGCAATTGCCAGTACTTTTCCGCAATCGCAAGAAATATTGCATATCAAATCCAAATCTTCTATCCATTTATTTCTAAAATGATATTTTTTCTTGTTTTATATGCAGGGCCGGGGAAATCACTGAGAATAGAGAAGGGTAAGTTATTGTGAGTATCAATCATTCATTGATTCAAAGTTACATATACTCTTATTTTGCAAGAATCCTTTTTGATACTAACCTGTCTAAACAAAGCAAATTAAAATGAATTCACTTGTCAATTTGGGTTTAAAAGGAACAGTGCTTGCCAAACATATCACATCTCACATTTCGGATTTGGGCTTAAAATTGACGTGAGGACTAAAATTGAACAAAGGAAAAAAAATATCTCAAATTGGTGCATTAAAATTGAACAAGCAATCAACACCTACTTTTGGGCTTAAAATTGAACACTGGTGCTTGTATGGTGGTGTGGCTTAGTTCACATTTCAAACTTTGGAGCTTAATCGATTTACCTTGTGTCTTGAGTTTTGGGTGCACTTGCACAAACTGTTAGATTACAAACCTTTATACTTTTTTTAGAAAGGTCTATTTGGGGAATGCGCTTCTTCCTTGGAGAATGACCTTAAATTGGTAATCCTTTTGATCAATATATAAACAAGGTGCAAACCAAAGTTCCATCTTATCTAGCCAAGCTCGGGTGAGGCGTATTGGTGATAGTCTGGATCGGGTGAATATCCCTAAGGAGCCAGCGTGATCAACTAGGCTCTTCAGTGAGTCACGCATGTACAAACTGATTGGAGAGATACCACAGACCCTTACTACAACCTTGATTAATTAGAGACCAACCTATTTTACCTCCGAACAGGTACCTTATTATAGTGCAAGGGGTTGTTGAATTTCCCCCCAAGATTCCCAACATATGTGTCCCACGGTATTTCTGTAGTGAAAGAGATCTTCACTCCACGACAACAATACCTAAAAATGGAAAAAAAATGGGCACCTACGTCGTGGAACTTCATGTCCTAGTAGCGTGACAATTTCTATGTGAGCTAACGGACATTCAAGTATTGGGCCTATAACATTGTATTCTGAAGCCATTGACCTAGATTAATCTGACTGTTCATTGTTGAGACCTCGTGATAACCTTGCAACTTGAAAAAAGTTGTAGAACATACAAAGTCTCAGTCTTCATTCTCAAAAACACTGTGTCTGTCATGTTTGTTCCTTTGATCAATTTCTAAAAATGCAAAACAAAACATCCAAACTGTCAAAATGAGTCAAACGTGTTAAAGTCTAGGGTTGTCAACGTCAACTGTTTTGCGAATCAGAAGCATTGTTCCAAAAAATTCCAAAATTGTCAAGCAGTGATACTTATCCTCTAGTCTTTTTTAGACTGTTCCTCATTTACCACAATTTCCCACATTGTGTCACAATTGAAGGAAGTATGCCGCAATTAACTTTTTTATTGTCGTAATCATCATGTTTATTACCACAATCGGTGATAAACTACCGCAATCAATCATTTACTTTACCGTAATCAGTGGAGTTGTACCACAATTGACTAGAGATAATTTATTCCTATTTTGACCTAAAACCTTGAAATAATTCTTCATTCGGTGTCCAAAAATAGTATATATCCCAGGAAAAATTGAATAACATTGTGTGAATCTCTAAACATTAAAGATTATCCCTTCTCTATAAAAGCATGATTATTGTCAAAAACATTGTTAGTTTGAAAGCTCAGACTCGAAATACCTTGATCTCATCATATCAAATATCATCATCTTTATCAAAGTGACTTTGTCCAAGGCAAAGGTTGGAAAATCTTATCTTTTTTCATCGCCACTTTGAGATCAAGTTATATCAAAATCTATCTTTCGAATTACCCTTTTCCAAAACATAACTCGGACTTCCTTAGAAAGGATCTTCTTCCTTGCTAGCTTTATATCACTTGTTTTAGTTACAAAACCTAGACCACACAATGTCTCAAACACCTCATGGGGGCCCTTACAGAAGGTCTAAGGCTAGAACTAAACCTGATGAGTCATATATCAACCGATTCCCCGCTTGGGAAACAAAGCAAGAGAACGATCCTTTCGTGAATACCAGTTCTGCTCTATTCATTGAACAACCTCGTGGGGAAGCCTTTTTCCAAGATATCACAGAATCAGAGCTTGAAGATGTGGAGCAAGATGCTTACTCCATGAAGGTAGTTGACGCTATTGTAGAGAGGAACCTTGAATGTTACTTAGCCATGCTAATAAAGAAGGGAGTCAAACTCCCCACTGAATTTAGTGTATCGACTATATGGCCTGAAAACCCTCTCGCAGGTCAAAACACTACTCAGCCTCCTCAGATGCTTCTTTTTGTGTCTCAAATATTTCCACAATTGGTATTACCCACATTGACACAGACTATATCCAGTCAACCCAATGACCCGACCCAGGCCAGCACATCTTCCACTCAAGGCATGACAGGCTCGCAACTAAGTGCACCCATGGTCACTAGTATGCCTCCACCTTTGGTCTCATGGCTAGGACAATCAAGCTCATGCTATTCCTTCCATCCCACCAAACACCAATTGTTCTAAAACAATGTCGTTGCTGTAGTCAATTCACACTAGTCTTGGGATCAACACCTCATGCCCACAGGGATCCATCTCTGCAGGAACAACTTATAGTCAATGCCCGCCCAAGCTACATCTTTGCCCATTCTGACATCAATCCAACCCCTGAAACAACAACCCCAGCTTCAGTTGCCTCCAATCCAACCCCCGCAATAGCAACCCCAACTTTAGTTGCCTCAATTCCAACCTCCACAACAACAACCCCAGCTTTAGTTGCCTCAATTCCAACCTCTGTAATAGCAACCCCAGCTTTAGTTGCCTCAATTTCAACCTCAGCAACAACAACCCCAGCTTCAAACCCAACCTTAGCAGCAACAATATCTGCCCCAATAGTATCAACCCCAGTTCCAATCACAATAGCAAATGCATCAAAACCCACCATGGGCTGCCCATGTGCCCCCATTTACAAATCACCCATTGGGGAATCAATATCAAGATCCTAGGATGAAATCTTATGTTCCCACTCAAGGGACACAAAGGCATAGCCTCATACCCACTATAGTGTAGAGGAACATCCTCACACACCAACCTCAATATCAAATAGACATTTTAATGCAAAAAATGCAAACCCTTCAAACCCAAATGATGGATATGCAAAATTAGGGGAAAACTAAATCCTACACCGCAGAGGATTTATACCCATACGCCTTTGACCATTCTCTTCACATGTCTCCATTCCCAAATCACTTCTTGGTACCAAAATTCAACAAATATAGAGGCAATACCAACCCTATTGAAGATATCCAAGAGTTTTTTTCTAGTTGCATCGAAGTTGCCCATGATGAAACATATTTAATGCGATTATTCCCACAAAGCTTGGCCAGACCAACAATGGAATGGTTCTCGAATTTACCTCATGGCATTCAGTCATGGGGTGAACTAGCTGAAAAGTTCATAGCTCACTTCCATCATAACATCAAGTGCAAGGTCAGCATCAAGGACCTTTGTGATATCAAACAAAAGGATATAGATTCTTTTGTGAAGTTCCTACAGAGATGGAGGAATATGGAAAACCACATAACATATGATGTGCCAAAACAAGACTTGATAGTCATGTTTGTTGACAATCTAATTCCAGACATGTCATTCACAACAGAGTTACAGTTAGCTCCAAACTTCACACAACTCATCGAATGAGGAGTTCATTATGAGCAAAACTTAGTCAAACAAGGAATCCTTGTAGATCCAACACAAATAAATACAAACAAAAATGCAACGGACAAAGCTAAGTGGTGGAACAAAAACAAAAATGTCACTAGCGATGGTGTCATTGATGTGAAGACAGTCAACTATGCACAACCCAAGGCGTCACTGCAAGGCGCACCTATGGCCAACCAAAAACCCACAGGGCCCACTTAACAAGCATACATCCAAAACCAATCTCCTCCTCTACAAGTGGCCGCTGTGTCAAATAGTCAACAACAAAATTAACGCAGACCATAGTTTGAATTCCAGCAATGAGATTTCACACCATTAGGAGAGCTGATAGAATCAGCTTTACGCAAGTTGATACAATCAAACACTATCACTCTCCCAGAAATCAGGGACTTTGAATAGGAGAAAAACAAACCAAGATGGTATAATGACAAAGACTTCTATGAGTTCCATTGGGTAAAAGGACATAAAACATCCAACTTTTACCTATTGAAACATGCTATCTAGGACATGATTGACATAGGGACCATCAATGTGACAAATAACCAAACCAAAGGCACAACTAATCACACTATTTTCAATGATACCTTTCATGATCACAACAAGGGAAAAGCTTCCAGGTCTGGTGGACCAGCAAAACAAGTCAACTATACATATGCCAACAATGACAATGTTATCAATTGCCTCAATCCTTTAGATAGTCATGTGGCTATGATCACTATCAAAGACCAAGGTAACAAATGTGATATAACAACGCGTCATGCCAGAGTCATCTTGCAAGGATTACCATCCTTGTCTACTATATCGGCCAATCCTATAGAAAACTTAGATCCACAAACAAGCATAGTGGACCAACTAAAGTGCACACCTTCCTAGATCTCCATGTTTGACCTATTATGCATATCTCCATAGCATAAACTGGCACTTGACCAAGCCCTTCAAAATGTAGTTGTCCCCAGAGACATAACACCTGAGATCTTCCAAACAATGGTCAACCATATAGCTGCTAACAAACATGCCACATTCACAGAACATGATGTGCCACCACATAAACCCCTGCATAATGATCCTTTGCACTTACTTGTCTAGGTCCACAAAAGTGCTATCCATAGGGTCCTTTTTGATGGTGGAGCTGGGTTAAACATCTATACTCTAAATTTAATCAAACAACTGGGCTATTCAGAATCAAGCATTGATGTCACAAGGAGGATAAATATTAGAGCTTGTGATGAAGAGGAAAGGTCCTCTAAAGGTATTATCATTCTACCTGTCCATATTGGTCCCATGGTAAAAAACACTCCCTTCCAAATCCTAGACCTTGAGTTGGGATACAACATGCTACTAGGGAGACCCTGGATACATGAAATGCAAGCCGTACCTTCGACATACCACCAATGCATCAAGTTCCCACACTAGGGAGAGGAAATCATCATAGAGGGAGATCCCAATCCTTTCCAATATTGTAATGTGGTCCAAATTAGCATTGATAACCAAGTACCATCAAACCAAGATGCAAGCATCCCATCCTCTTCAGATTCAAATCCCAAGGATATCACACGGACAACAGGAAAGATAGTCATTAACTAGGATGAAATTATTCCCTCCTCTTCAGATTCAAATCTTAAAGATATCACATGGAAAGAAGGAAAGATATCCAACACTGACAAGGGTTGTGGTGAATACATATATGAAGAGGCTTTCACCATCATGCACATGCCTTAGAGCCCAAGAAATTATGGCATGCCACAACCTGTTATTACAATAGAAACTCCACAGCCTATTCTATTCAGATGTCCGCCCACAACCTTTGTCTAATGGGGAGACATAGTGGAAGAAAATCCATTTGAACAAGACAATAATACATGGTAATACCAAGACCCACCAGAGACAATCCGACTACCACTACCCCTGTCAAACTATGGTAATGGTTACACATTGATACAAAGATTTGGGTACGATGGTACAACCGGGCTGGGAGAAAGACAACAAGGCATAATGGAATTGTCTCTCCTGCCAACCCAGAGAAACACAAGAGGGTTGGGCTATGGACAAAAAATAACCAGTCCTATGATCCAAGATATTCAATTCAATCAGGAACAAATAACAAAGATGCACCAGGGGCACAACACAGAACATGTCTTGATAGGCAACATATTACACAGTTGTTGCGAGCCAAAGAGGGAACTACACAAACCTAAATAGACCTCCACATAGAAATTGATGATAATCAAGGAAGTGAGACATCTGATGAGCATTCTATTGAGACTGGCTCCCATGAGTATGAGTGGAGATCCCTTCACAACTCTGAACCATCGATCCCAGATTATTCCCCTCGGTCAGACACTATCATAAATCTAGAAGACTTATTTGACCAACTGACCATTACCAAAAAACCCTGTATAGACAAGAATGTCATTTATTAGACCTCAAGTGGTGTGTCCACATCAAAGTCTAGTTTTTTAGGAACCATATCTATAGTCCCTTTCAGTCAACCAGAGTCAAACAACCATGAAAGTATCTATCTTGTACACCCTAAGCTCATAGAGTGGGATCAACAAGGACCACCTGATTTAGATGTCTTCAAGAATGATGAGGCTATAGCTCATTTCATGGGAATTAGGGAATTCATTCCATCAGGAGACCAAAAGGTAGGCTTTTCCATTAACCTCGATAGAGTGGCATATTTCAGGGAGGAAGCTCCTCTTTCCAGTCCACAAAAGAAAAAAGAACAAAAGAATGATAAAAAGCTAAAACAAGACGTATCTTCTAGCGAAAACCTCACTGAGGTGATAGAAGATGGAAAGAAGGAACTCCTTCCCTTGATAAAGGAGAAATCAACACTACTAGCAGAAGAAATAGAGGAAGTCAATTTGGGAGACGACAAGAATCCAAAGAACATATACTTGGAAAAATCAATCACCCTAGAGGGGAGAGAACAATTCATCAGTTTCTTCAAGGCAAGGATGATCAATTTTGCATGGTCCTACTCAGATATGCCAGGGTTAGATCCAGAGCTAGTACTACACTATCTCCCATTGCTACCCAATGCTAAACTTGTCAAACAGAAGCTGAGAAAGATG
The DNA here is from genome assembly GCA_018584345.1 of Thuja plicata. Taxonomy (NCBI): domain Eukaryota; kingdom Viridiplantae; phylum Streptophyta; class Pinopsida; order Cupressales; family Cupressaceae; genus Thuja; species Thuja plicata. Next base: position 730,488 of record MU228094.1, read on the forward strand.
CATCCCCATGTTGCATTACTAGTCAAAGTAGAATTGAAAAAGCTCCTGGATGCTAAATTCATAAGACCTATACCATATGCAGATTGGATATCTAACTTGGTACTAGTTACAAAGCACAGTTGTCAGATACAGATTTGCACATACTTTAGGGATCTCAACATAGCTTTTCCAAAAGATGACTTTCCTTTACCCAACATTGATATGATAGTAGATCTAACTACTGGACATCAAATGCTATCACTCATGGATGGCTTTTCAGGGTATAATCAAATAAGGATCACACCAGAGGACCAACACAAAATAGATTTCACATGTCCTTGGGGGACATATTGTTGGAATTTCATGCCGTTTGGTCTAAAGAATGCCAGAGTGACATATCAAAGGGCTATGCCAATTATATTTCATGATCTCATCCAAAAAACAATGGAAGATTATGTGGATGACATACTAGCCAAGTCAATACTTCACAAGGATCATCTACAAGTATTGGGACCAATCTTTGATAGAATGCAAGAATTCAAGGTCCGTCTAAACCCAAAGAAATGTGCATTCGGTGTCACAGCAGGAAAGCTACTGGGGTTCATAGTGTCACATAGAGGAATCGAATTAGACCCAGGAAAATTCAAAGCAATATTGGACATGCCTCCACCATCAAACATGAGATAACTAAGAGGGTTACAAGGAAGGCTCCAATCAATCAGACACTTCATAGCTTAGCTAGCAGACAAGTGCAACCCATTCCAACATCTATTGCACAAAGACATCAAATTCATATGGAAAGAGCAATGCGAATAGGCATTTCAAATATTCAAGGACTACCTTCTCAAGTCTCCTATATTGGTACCACCAGTCCAAGGTAGACCATTGCTTCTATATATCTCAGTGATAGAGTCATCGTTAGGTGTATTCTTAGCACAACATGATGATGCAAGTAAAGAGAGCGCCATCTATTATCTAAGCAGAGCATTGGTTGGATATGAGCTAAACTATACGCTAATTGAGAAGTCATACCTTGCAGTTGTTTTCACTTCCCAGAAGCTAAGACAGTATATGTTGAGTCACCAAACAAAGTTGATCACACATATTGATCCTTTGAAGTACCTCCTAAGCAAAGAAACACTCACCAGATGACTTTCCAAGTGGGTAATGATCTTAAGTAAGTTTTACATTGAGTACATAGACAAAATGACCATCAAAGAACAAGTGATTGTAGATTAACAAGCAAAGGCACCCATTCAGGACCATCAACCTATTATTTTTGACTTTCCTGATGAATCTATCATGACACTACAACCATCGATTGAGGTATGGCAACTATATTTTGATGGGTCATGCATGAACCATGGTGTGGGGGCAAGGATAGTGCTTATCACTCCAGATCATGATACAATTCCAAAGTCTTCTAGACTCAACTTCCCATGCACCAAAAACATAGAAGAATATGAGGCACTGGTCATTGGTCTAAAGATAGCAATTCAATGGAGAATCAAGAACCTCAAAGTCTTTGGAGATTTGCAGTTGATCATTAGTCAAGTTAACAATTATTATACGACCAAAGATGAGAATCTCATACCATACAGAGAAAAAATGGAAACACTATGCACCAAGTTCCATTACATCTTCTTTGAGCAAGTCCCATGATCACAAAACAAAGCTGCAGATGCGATGGCCACCATAGCATCACTGATTGATATGCCAGGCAATGAAACAAGATTATAGTTTCTAGTAGAGCAACTCTTGGTGCCATCACACCAAGCATCTATCACAGAATCAACATGTGTACTTGTTGGTCCTAAATCACCATGGTACCAAGATGTCTATAACTATCTCCAAAATAGTGTCTTACCTCCCAACTTGTCTAGGAACCAGAGAAATTCCCTCATCTGCCAAGCCTCTAGGTATACCATCCTCTCAACTACTTTATACAGACGAAGTCTAGATGGAACACTACTATGATGTCTCACTTCCATGGAATCCCAGAAAGCTTTGTATGAGGTACATGAAGGAATTTGTGGAACCCATGGAGGTGGTAATAGCTTAGCTAAGAAGATCATCCGCATTGGATACTATTGGCCCACAATAGAGACAGATGCACACAAACATGTACAAAGGTGTAGAAAGTGTCAGATTCATGGAGACCTCATCCATGCACCAGCCCAAGAACTAAATCCTATCACATCACCATTGCCATTTTCAATGTGGGGATTTGACCTAGTGGGAAAAATTACACCTTCTTCAGCGAATGGACAAAAATACATCATAGCTGCAATAGAGTACTTCACCAAGTGGGTGGAAGAAATTCCCCTCACTTACATCACTGGAAAGCAAATAGCAATGTTCATACTTAACCACATTATCTGTCGATACAGGATCCCTCAAACAATCCTGACAGATCATGGTACACCTTTCCAGAACAAGGATGTTGAGGAGCTATGAAAACAGTTCCATATCAAACAAGGGTTCTCCTCACTTTACTACCCTCAAGGGAACGATCAAGCCGAAGCTACAAACAAAAAAATATTGAAAATCTTGAAGAAAACAGTGAACGAATCAAGGTGAGACTGGCATTTACAACTTAGTCCCGCATTATGGGCATACAGAACTAGTGTGAGAACACCTACAGGAGCCACTCCTTTTTCCCTAGTCTATGGATCAGAAGTGGTATTACCTCTTAAAGTGAAAATCCCATCCCTAAGGATATCATTGAAGAACTTGATCACAGATGAAGACTACAAAGTAGCAAGGCTCAGTGAACTAGAGTTACTAGATGAAAGAAGACAACATTCCTTCAACCACTTACAAGGCTATCAGAATGGCCTTAGAAGAAACTATCACAAGAAGGTGAAGCCAAAAAAATTTGAGATAGGAGACCTTGTCCTCATGGAAAATCAGAAGAATCAAGTAGAGTGAGTCAAACCTAGAAAGTTCAAGCCTAACTGGCTAGGACCATTTGTCATTTTTAGCTCTACTCAGAGTGGGGCATTCATCCTAGAAACACCAGAAGGAGATCAGCTCCCCGAATACATCAATAGCATGCACCTCAAGTGGTTCTACCCTTGAAGTCTCTATGGTTAAGGCACCTATCTTCATATCCAAAAAATACCAAAAAAATTAGAAAATACAAAATGTTACCTTGGTGAAAACCTGACAATCAGGCGCCTTGGCAAAAACAAAAAAAAAAAAAGAAAAAGCAAAAAAGTAAAGAGAAACAAAATCGCTCTCTCAGTGAAAACCTGGCAAACAGGCACCAAGTGTTCAAATCCAGCTTCACCATCAATGACTCCAAAAGCTTGAGCACACTTCAAATGCAAGCTTAAATACCCAAGCTATATCCAAAAGAACAATCCCCTCTGAGCACCAAGAACTTATCCTTGGTTAGTACTGGTCCACCAGACTAGGGGGCAATTCTAAATGTCCTGAAAAAATCCTAAAAATAAGAAAACTCATCAAAAAATCCTAAAAAGATCAAAATATCCTAAGAAAATCAATTTTCACCACAAACATTAAAAAAAATTTGTAAAATCTAAAGCAATAAAACCAACTTGGTTATCAAGAGAGCAGAGGAAAATCATACCCAGTTAATCAATGTCACAATGATGAGCTTTTTGAATCAACATTGGGGCTCATCTGACATAGTTTTATCAATCTATCAAATCAATCAGCACGCAATAGGGAAATCATGCACAATATATCAATTATCACAATCATGAGCTTTGCGAACCAACATTGGGCCCATCTGACATAGCTTGATCAACTGCCAACATGATCAAATCAATCAATCAATTTTCACAATCATGAGCTTTGTGAACCAGCATTGGGCCCATCTGACGCAGCTTGATTAGCTACCAACATGATCAAAGCAATCAATCAATCAAATCATATCAATCATCTTACACAGTGGTGGATACACTCAAACCAAACAGTTCATTCTTATATGAGTAATCTATAACTGAAACCAGACACACTCAAGCAATCAAGCCAATCAAGCCTATCCAAAGAGTTGAGCCAATCAAGAGAATCCAACTGCATCAAGGAACTATCCAAAAAATGTTGACTAGGTCAGTTAATTCAGACATATGTCAGTCTATATTTCGCGGTTATGTTCTTATGCTACTCCATGATCCACCATGTGAGGAGAGTAGCTATGATAGATCATGATTTATTTACTTTTATTGATGTATGTTGAATTTTCACTTCAATTTTAGGGCCATGATGATTAGGATAAATGCGGTAGGCACTATCACTTATATGGCAGCCACGCAGTTCCACGATCTGAGCTTAACCCTGGGAAATAATTGGACATTCCTTCTCTTTTATTTTTCTTGTTTGGTTTATAGAATCAAGAGCTCGCAGCACTATTCACATGGACTCTGAGTTGCTTTGGAGTTCTATCTTGGTTTCTATGGTCTTTCTCTTTATGTTGCAAACAAGAGCTCACGATGCTATCCAGATGGACTCTAGGGGCATAGGAGTTCTATCTTGTTTGCTTGGATTTCCCTTTTGGAAATCAAGATCTCATTGTATTATCCATATGGACTTTGGGTGAATAGGAGTTCTATCTTGGTTTCTTTGTGTTAGATTAATTCACAGGACAAGCGGTATCCAGATGGTCAATATGTGGGTGCTTTTGGCTCTCTTTCTTTTCAAACAGGGAACATAGTTGAACCTAGATGGTCAATATTTAGGTGCACTAGGTTCTCTTTCTATTCAATCTCTCTACTCCTACTATTAAGAGGTCATGGCATTATCTAGGTGGTGTGTGATCTGGATCATTCGACGCTCTTGAGAATTTTGGGAAAAAAAAAAAGATGCAATGATGACAAATATTGGAAACAGGGGCAGCAACTTGGGACACTCATCATTTCTATCAAATCATATCTATCAAAAAAGAAAAAATTCCTTTCTATCATTCCTTATCTATCAATCAATCCCAGAGATCACATTCCAAACTAACTTCCTTCTAACTAACACATGCATTACTCAAAAAATTTGTGCATGGTAGATTGCATTCATTTAT